>JAAGEH010000109.1:1512560-1701638 GCA_011751065.1 Lasiurus cinereus
CCCCTTCCCATGTCTACCCCTTCCCATGTCTACCCCTTTCCATGTCTACCCCTTTCCATGTCTCCCCCTTTCCATGCCATGGTCTCCAGGGCCCCACTGCAGCCTGGCTTCACCTACTTCCCAAAGTACCACCTTTCTACCCAGCAGGGGCGCCTATGCCTGTCCCCTCACCTTACAAGGCCCCACATGGCTGTCACACCTCCTGGGACAGAGTCCCAGGGTCAAGGAGACATGCTCACCTGGGTACTCTGGACCTTGGGATGTTTCATGTTCACCTAGAGGGCCTGTGTGGGCCTCTTCTTTCTAAAAAAAAAAAAGGGGGGGTGGGAGTATGTTTGGAGCTTGGCATGCAGGTTGGTGTCCTCACACGTGCATGCAGGTCTCCTTCCAGGGCGGGCTGGTGGGAAGGGCAGTGGACAGGCTCCAGCTGGGAGCTGGCTCCTCTATGCTCCAGGGCAGTGGTCGGAAAACTCATTAGTCAACAGAGCAGCAAACCATGGCTCGAGAGCCGCAGTGTGCCGACCACTGCTCCAGGGAATCCAAGAATGCTAGGTTCAAAGGCTGCCTTCTAGGTTGTCAAGAAGGTATGCTTGCCAAGATGGAAAGAGAGAGCATATTTAACTGTTTGATGTGTAAGTTTAAATGTTTAGATGTGGTATTAGGCCTCCATTTGTACCCTTGCCCGGGCCCTGTACGTGCTGGGGAGGGGAGGTGGGCTGACTTCTGAGGGACGCAGGAAAGAAGGGGTGGCCATCAGCCTTGCTGTGGGCAGGTCAGAGGCCCAGCCGCCCAGCGTGTGTGAGCTCAGCACTGGCAGTTCCCGGAGCGGCTGCAGGCTGTGCTCCTGTTGAAAGAGCACATACAGTGCTGATGTGACATGGACGCAGGACGTGGTGTCCCCGAGCCCTGGTTGGTGAGCAATTCTTACAACGTCCTATTTTTAAATTCCTAGGTCTTTTTTTCTAAATAGAATTTCCATGGAATATATGCATCCTAGGAATAGCACTGCTAGGTGATCAGCTACCTCAGATATTTGATTTGCCTGCGTAATTTCAGGTGTGTTTTCTAGAAGAGCTGTACCCATCCACCGTCACACCCGCTGTACATGAGGCTCCACTGCCTGTTTCTCTGCCAACACTTGACATTATTCAGCTTTCTAACTTTTCTTTCTTTATTGCTTTTTTACAGAGAGGAAGGGAGAGGGGCAGAGAGCTAGAAACATCGATGAGAGAGAAACACCGATCAGCCGCCTCCTGCACACTCCCCACCGGGGATGTGCCCGCAACCAAGGTACAGGCCCCCGACCGGAACCGAACCCCGGATTCCTCAGTCCGCAGGCGATGCTCTATCAACTGAGCCAAACCGGCCTCGGCAGCTTTCTAATTTTTGCCAGATCACTGCTAGAAGTTATATCTCACTGTTGCTCTAATGTGCCAATTTCAAACATTACTGGCTTAGTGTGTGTGGGCTGCTGTAACAAAATACTATAGGCCAGGTGGCACCGGTCCCCCAGCCGGGAATGCACTTCTCTTATCTCCTGCTCATTTTTTGAATGCAAGCTCCAGCGGCCTCTGACCTCCCTGACTTGCGCAAATGTCTCTGCCCATCACAGGCTTGCTCTCCACCTCTCAGTTCTTGGTAGCCTATAAACCCCACTGAGCTGCGGGCTGCCTGACCTGTTTTTGCTTTTTAGAAAGTCAAGATGCCTACCATTTTCAGCAGCAACAGGAACTTCTTGCTGTTCTGGAGGCTGGAAGTCTGAGCGCAGGGTGCCAGCATGGTGGGGTTCTGGTGAGGGTCTTCTTCTGGGTAGCAGATGGCTGTTTTCTCCATGTGTCCTTGAATGATAGAGGCACAAGCAAGCTCCCTGGGGTCCCTTTTATAAGGGTGCTAAGCCCTTTCAAGAGGGCTCTACCCTCCTCAGCTAATTACCTCCCATAGGACCCATCTCCTCATACCACATTAGGGGCTAGAATTTCAACATGTGAATTTGGGGGGACGTCCCAGGCCGTTCATAATGATTACTAGTGATTTTGAGCCGCTCATCATATGTCTGTTGGCTTCAATCAGCTCCAAATCCTCATGCTGACCCATCGGCCAGCCCCCCTCTCTTTACTGGGACACTGAATAGTGGAGCTGCTCATGTGAATGCAGCATTTGCCCTTCCTGTTTATTCTCATCGCTTGGGGACTCCATCTCCGACCTCCTTGTCCCCTTAGAGGGCCATTCTCTGGCTGCACTGATGAACATCCACAGCCATTCCTCTCTCAGAGACTTTGGCTCCCACTGTCCCCTCTGCCTGGACCACTAACGTTTTCCAGGCTTGTTCCCTCCCTCCCTCTGCGTTTCTGTTCAAATGCCATTTCCTCGCTTTGCTTTGTATCTAAAGTAGCTCTCTGACTATATTCTCCTCTTACTTTTCCTTCTTAGCACCTCCCACCGCCTGGCATTCCCATTCCCACGGCCTGTCGTGGCATCTGCTGGTCGGCCATTTAGTGTCTGTTTCTGAGGTGCCACCATAGCAAGAACTGCGCCCTTGCACCTGGAAGGGGGCCTGGCCCATGGTCAGCACTCAGGGATCGCTTGTTGAATAAGCCATTATCAGTTCTTCCTCCCCAGACATATTGTCACTTAACTGCAAACATTTGGCTATTCATCCATTTCCTCAGGGTGGGTTTAGATTATTCATGGGTTAATGTGAGAAGAAGCATTGCAAAATGACAAAACTGAATCGTGGACTAAGTGGGAGATTAAATGAGCTTCCCTAGGATCTCTGGGGCATTCCTCAAACTGACCAGCTCTGTGCTTTTCCAGATCTGGCTTTGGGGGAAAAAAAAGAAGCTTCTTCTAAATTGAGATTATTTCCCACATTTCATATAGCACAATGGCTGTCTTGTATTGCTTCTACTGTCTTTAGTCCTAAATGTTTGCTTATTTGCCAAAAGTATCTTTCCATAAAAACTTATCATTTTTTTAGGCTTAACATTTTATTTCAACACAATGACAGATAAGTAGAATAGCACTGCTCACAGTTGCACAAACTCTCCCTAAAAATCTTAATTCTACTTGCTTTTTCTGAAACGTGCAAAAAAAAAAATGGTTAGGAAACCCTGGGACTAGAATTTAGCCACAGCCGTGTCTTAAAAAAAAAAGTCTGCTGGAGGTTGGAGTGCCAGTTGTATAGGGCTGCCCATTGTCTAGGAGAAAAAAAGTTTCAACCCCAGGGTGGAAAAACTAACATTGTCACTAGGATATGAAGAAACCATGGTGAAGAACTAGGATGGCGAGGCCCCGCATAATGGCTGGCGGCATCTGCTCCGAGAGCCTTTATCAGCAGCCTTGTATGTTCTATTCAAGACTCTCACAACGATTGTTGGCATGATGTAGACAAATTGACGCAAATTAGTTTAGCACGGGCTATGCAAAGTTTAAGCTTGTTGAGCAACACACGTGGACCACATAGCAACAGCTCCCGACACTATGCAAAAGGTGTCGGATGCAAAGGACCAACTTCCCAGATCCCCCTCTTCCAGGTGGAAAGCAGAATTCACAAATCACTGTGGAGGCTGGGACAGGTGGGGGAGCAGCAGAGGCCAGAGCCCCCACTCTCACCTTGAAGGCCATGAGAGTTGAGAATAAATATCTCCTGAAAGTGCCGCTTGTGCTAAAACCCACGGCCTGTTATTTCATGGCCAGAAAGCCTCAAAGGATCGGCCCCCAAAGATTAAGGGGATTCCGCCACTTTGCGCTTTACTTTTGGTTCAACTATCTTAAGACAATTTCTTGGGGGCTGGTGTCACACAGACCACCTAGAGGGGCCTTCTAATTGTATTTACAGTAATTTAATTACAACAGGGAGAGCTTCAGAAGGCAGGGTTTACCCAGATCGACACTCTAGGTGCCGCTGGCAGTTTTAATCTGTTAAATCAACAGAGAAGTGGTAAAAATAAAGCCACTCCAGAGATTGGAAACCACTTCATGGACTTTTTTTTTTTTTTAGGGGCGGTTGGGAGGGTGAAGGAAGCATTTTCCTGGGGTCCACGGCTTCCCCACTTTTTCTTCATATTACTTTATATTGCATGCGCACATTATATCCATCAGATCACACACATGACTGAGGTGCATTTACAATACCCAGACTCTGTGTGTATGTTTAATTACATATAACTCTGGAGAGTTAGTGAAAAACTTGGTAGCAGTGGGGCTCTGGGGAGGCACGTAGGGGAGGGCATAAGGGGTCAGGGTAGGAGGCAGATTTACTTTTAACTTCATTCCCCTTTTTTGGTACTGCTGATTTTGGGTGTTTTTGGTTTGTTTTGTTTTATGAGGAAAAAAATCTTTACGCCAAACATTTAAAATAGTTTTTCAATGAATCCATAAGGAAAATTTCCTATTAAGTCAGCAACCCCCAATTCTGTTCATTTAGATTGTTGGGCCAACTAAGCTACCTGGCCTTGGGGGTCTTTCCCTTTGGGGGTCTCCGCTTTCCTGCCTGTAACGGGAAGGGATAGACCCGCTACTCCTAAAGGCTCCTTACCCTCTAGATGAGAGGCTGACCCCGGCCCAAGAACAGCGTGGGCTGCTACTGCCATCTAGCAGTGCATGGAGGCTCTGCAGGGCCCGCTTTCCAGGGCATTCTGAAAGAGGTCTGGGGGCCACAGATCAAAACACAAAGGCTTCATTGGATGTGTGAACATCCTGCAGCCCCTCAGTGCTTTCTGGAGCAGTAGAGAGTATACATACGTCAACATATCCTGTGATATTTAATAAAATAGTCTGAGCCTGTGACATTTGACTAATGTTGTCAATTACTGCAATCCAGTGGCTGCAAGGGCCTTTGGGGATCCGCTCAGGCTGCTCAGTGTAAGAGATATTTGTTGGGGACCCACTGCGTGTGCAGGGCACTATGCAGATGCCTGCGTGGTGAAAGAGGCAGGAATTTGGTGTTGTTCAGTGTCCTTATAGGCACTGTACCCTATAAGGACAGACATCAAGCAACGCCTTAGAGAGGTGTATTCCCCATTGTCCTATGCGTTCCCAGCAGCTAACATAGACTGGCACACGTAACAAACACTTGTTTTCAGTGAATGAACAAAACAATGGACAAGTGACCCGGATGTGAAGTCACATTCCCCTGGATATGAGAGCATTTTCTTCCCGGGGCCTCCGTTCCTAGTCTGTAAAGCAGGAAGGATAGCATTGCCCCTGATTGTGAGGACCCAGTGATACCATGAAGAGTAATGCCTCTGCCAACTGGAAAATAGCAACAAAAAAAAGGTGAGAAGGGGGAATCCCCATCTTTTGAGGTTCATCAACCATTTACTTCGCATGAATAAGAAATATATTCTTGCCGAAACCAGGTTGGCTCAGTGGATGGAGCGTCAGCCTGCGGACTGAAGGGTCCCAGGTTCGATTCTAGTCAGGGATATGTATCTTGGTTGCGGGCACATCCCCAGTGGGGGATGAGCAGGAGGCAACTGATTGATGTTTCTCTCTCATCGATGTTTCTCTCTATCTCTCTCCCTTCTTCTCTGTAAGAAATCAATAAAATATATTTTTAAAAAAGAAAGAAATATATTCTTTATTCCAAAAAAGGATATTTCCATTTAAACTAGAAAGTGTTTTCTGCCACCTAGTCTAAGTTTACGTGACTAGCTAAAAGGGGTCCGGTGGAAACAACCCAAATTCAGTGTGACAGACACACAGAGATGGCTCTCTTCAGCCACATGCTCCCCGCCCCCCCAACCTTTTCCTGGTAAATGAAAAGATTGTGCTCTTTGTTTTTACTTCATCTTCAGGTTTCCATAGATGTAAATGGAAAGAGGCAAATTAGATAAACTCTAAAGTTTCTTCCTTTGGCAACAGATTCTAACAAGTTGTCCAGCAAGGATGCTATATGGCCAGTCCAATGTTGTGAAGAAACTGTGATATGCTGCCACCTGTTGGTGATTCACTATATTATTTAAATTTTAAGCAAAGCTCAATTTTAGAATTTAAGTATTAACTACAATTTGACTTAATACACATATTTTCAGTAGAAGCTCACTACAGCGCCAAGAGAAAGTGGTATTTTCCCTAAAAGTAATAATAATAGCCAAAGCATTCAGCACTGGACGCTACCTGTACTCTCCCTCTTCAATCCTCACCATCACCGTAGGCTGAGGTTCCTTGACTAGACCCCCTTTACAGGTGAGGAAACGGATAGGCAGTGAGGTAATAACGTGAAGTAGAAGAGGCAAAACTCAAGCACAGTCCTTTCTGAGCTCAGGGATCGAGTATTAACCTCTGTTCCCAACAGGTAAGTTCTACATTATTGATTTCCTTGTGTCTGATTAGGAAAGTACTTAACATTTTGTAGACATTTTATAAATTACAAAGGAGATAAAAAGAACTTGAAACCCTATGACTAAGATGAAATAAATGTTAAAATTTTGCACATATGTCCAATTTTTTGTTGTTCTTGTTAATCTTCACCCGAGGATATTTTTCCATTGCTTTTCAGAGAGAGTGAAAAGGAGGGAATGGGAAAGAGACAGAGAAACATCAATGTGAGAAACACACATCAATCAGTAGCCTCCTGCATGCGCCTGACTGGGCGCTGGGGACCCAACCTGCAACCCAGGTATGTGCCCTTGACCAGAAATCAAACTCGTGACCCTCTGATGTGTGGGCCAATGCTCTAACCGCTGAACCACACCAACCATTAGCTAAGAAGCAAAGAATTTGAATCATGAAAATGGAAAAGCATATCTATGGACTTATGTTGAATGAGCAAGAAAGATTTAATTCTGAGTCAATGACTGGGAACATCCAGTTTTGCCTCTTAGAAATAATGCAGAAAAATCTTACTAAATTTATGCTTCTGTGAATAACAGAATGTGCTGTTAACAAGAAAATCCGACTATATGGATGATATAAAAACTCCTTCAGTGAAAAAGTGGTGCTATTGAACGACTTCAGCTTGTGAGAGCTTCATCATTTCTGGCTAGTTGCTTTTTATTCACCTTACCTGTAATTCAGTGTTTTTCTAATTTGTTCTTCTTTCCTTGTGCGATTCACCTTGCAACAGCAGATTTGATGCACTCCACTAGAACAGCCAAGAACCCTAAAGAAGGTTAAAAATCATATGTAACTGACAAACTGTCACTCTAAAGTCAACATTAAGTCTAATAAAACAAAAAATCTCAACAATGTATCTTAAGAGATTTTTCCAAATGAGTTTATTGAATTTGCTCATTTTTGTTTGTTTGTTTAAACAAGTGCATGGTATTCCATTGTGTGGGTGGACCACAGTTCATTAAATAATTTCAATGCTTTTATGAATAACAGACATTCATCATTTCTTCCATTTGCATGTGGGTCATTAAGATAAATTCCCAGAAGTGGGATTGCTGAGTCAAAGAATAAAAGAGCTTGTAATTGTGTTAATTGCCAAGTGGCCTTTTGGAAGAGTTACTCTTTTGGCATTCCAACAGTACAAGATAAGACAGTGTATATTTCCACAAGCCTCTCCCAGAGAAGGTGTTGCTAAACAATGGGGTGTTGGCCAATCTGACAGAGGAGAAAGTATCTCAGTATAGTTTATATTTGCAGCTCTCTCAGAATGAATGCGGAGTGAAGATCAGCTTCTTCTCACATTTAAGGGTCGTCTTCCTTTTTCTCTTTGGGAATTCTGTTCTTGTGCTTTGCCCATTTTCCCACTGTTCAGTTGTTTCATTTCATCTTAATTTCTAGCAGCTTTACATAGTGAGTTGTCTAGTACAGGAATTAAACTCCTATCTGTAATACGGGATGCAAATCTTTTCCCCCAGTTTACTATTTGTCCTTCATTATGGTTTCTTTTACTTGAAGAGGTTTTAGATTTCTATATAGCCAAATTTATTACTCTTTTTAATGGCATCTGAATTTTGAATCACAGTTAGAAAGACATTCCCAAATCCAAGGCTATAAAAAGAAATTTACCCATGTTTTAATTTAGTACCATTTTAAATCTCCCTCCCTCTCTCTCTCTCTCTCTCTCTCTCTCTCTCTCTCTCTCTTTCTCTCTCTTACCCTAAGTAAAAACTTCAAAAAGCATTTTTACTCCACCAAATGGATATGGCACCTTTATCATACAGAAAATGCTCGTACATATTTGAGTCTTCCTCTGAATTTACCATAATGTTCCATTGCTCTGTGGTCCATTCATGCTTATTGTTTTAATTATTTACTAGTGACCCAGTACATGAAATTCATGCACATTAAAAGGGGATTAATTAGAGGAAATAATTTAATATTGCTATTTGCCCTTTCTCTATAATTGAAGTGTCAGAGATGAAAGAAAATTAGTAAAATGTATATGAAAATCTTCCTTCTGTCAGAGTCTGGGGTGTGCCACAGAAACCAGAGTCAAGTCCCCACCTACCCACACGCACCTTGAAATCGCACAAGACCCGGCTGAACCCACCCCCGTCAAGCCCTGCCAGGTCAGGGACACAGCCTCAGGTCGCCTGGCCTGGTGCCAGGGGGAGGGGCCAAACCTTGAGGTACCCTGGCCCGAGGTCCCCTGTCAAGCCCCACCAGGCAGAAGGGTGGGGGTGAGGGGTGCAGCCTCAGGTCCCTGCTGATTGCTCATTAAAGATCATTATGGGAATTCAGCCTCTGCTGTGGGTGCAGCTATCTTATTATGGTGTGACAGTCAATTTGCATATTCCCTCTTTATTAGATAGGATACTTCATAGCATGTTTCGTATTTGATAGAACTAGTTTCCTCTCATTGTTTTCTTGGCAATTTTTGCTTGTTTATATTTTCATTTTAACCTCATATTCAACTTGGCTATATTTTTTAAGTTGATATTTTTATTGGAATCAAGTTAAATATATGAACAGTTGCAATTATTTTGATGTTCAACTTGTCCTATCTTTGCCAGTGAGAATCACTTTAATTTGGCTTCAAGTTCCTCTTAAATTAAAAAAATTAGTTATGAAAAATTTCAAACATACACAAAATTGGAGAAGATAGAAAACCAAATCCCCTAAGTACACATCACCCAGCTTTAACAATTTATCAACCAATGAAGTGTCTTGCATCAACACCCACATCTAGTCCCCCTACCCACAGATTAATTTTTGACAAGTCACAGATATTATTTGTATTACCTAATTCATAAATATTATAGCAGGTACTAAATTATAGAAACTCCTTTTCCAGCTTTTTTTTGCGCTATAATCCTATCTAATAAAAGAGTAACATGCAAATTGATTGTACCTCCACTATACCCACAAGCCACGCCCACCAGCCAATCAGGAGTGGGTATGCAAATTAACCCAACCAAGATGGCTGTGGCCACAGAGAGAGCAGGAGGCTTGGGTTTCCCTGGCCAAGTTTTCTACCTGCCCTGGCCTGCCTTGATCTCTGCTTAAGGCTACAAAGTTTCAACTATAAAAGATAAATAAATCACAACAAAAATGGCTGTGGCCACTAAGGGAGCAAGGAGGCTTGGCTCTACTCAAGGCTACAATGTTTCAATTATAGAAGACAAATAAATCCCAGATACCAGGGCCTTGGTGTGTGTTTCTGTTTAAAGACACCTTATTTAATATACAGTATATTGTTGTTCATTTAACACTGAACTCATGGCCAACAGCACTGTACTTAGTGCCTGAATGAAGCTTATTTAACACGTGTTTTCTCCATTAAGTTCATCACATCATAACCTCTCATGCTTAGTCAGAACACTAGACATGACATTAACTACTGCAAAAGGACATTCATGTACAGTGAGAAAGCTGAAATAAGAAGGCAAAGTGTGGCCTTTTTGACCTCCTCTGGGAACATGTTTGCTGGATGACTCAGTGTTTCTGCTGCTCTGCACATGCACATGTGTGAGAATGACCAGGAAATCATTGTCTTGATTCTGGGGTTATAAATAAGTTTTAGCAAGCATGCAAATTTGCAAATATGGAATTCATGAATAATGAAAGTTGACTGTACCATATTTTGTCCCGTTGATGAACATTTTGGTTGTTTCTACAGTGAGGCTATTATGAGTAATGCTACTATGAATATTTGCATACAAGTCTTAGTCTAGATATATGTTTTCATTTCTTTTGGGCAGATACCTAGGAGTGGAATTGTTAGGTCATTTGGTAAGTTTATGTTTACCTTTTTAAGAAACTGCCACACTGTTTTCCAAAGTGGTTGTACTATTTTACACTCCACCAGCAATGTCTGAGGGTCACAGTTTCTCCACATCCTTACCAACACTTGATATTTAAAGCCATGATACTAGAACTAGATGAGTAACTTAGTTAATCTAGGGAGTCACTTTTGGTTACGGCATTAGAAGCATGAGTGCTGGGACTCAATGTTCAGAAGTCAGGGTGAGGAGGCACTAAAAATCAGATTCAGATAGAGCCTGAAATACCAGTGAGGATCTAGTGGAGAGCCCAAGAACCCATCCATGGAGCAACCACCTCTTCTATGTTGCCATGAGGTCTTGTACAACCAAGAGCCACTTGAAGGGAAATGGTGGGGAAGACCACCCTAAAAGACTAAGCATTTCTCCCTAAAGAGATTAAGTTGGCTCTAAAAATATTCTTTGTAATGCAAAGAGACTGAGTTATCCTTAATAACTGGCAAATTTGTGTGATTTTCACCTGCCATCAAAGGGGATGGGAGCATCAGTGCAAGTTATAGAAAATAGAGTGCTATATATTTTTAAATATTTATTTTTATTGATTCCAAAGAGGAAGGGAGTGGGGAGAGAGATAGACACATCAATGATGAGATAGAATCATCAATTGGCTACCCCCTGCATACCCTCTACTGGGGATCAAGCCCACAACCTGGGCATGTGTTCTTGACTGGAATCGAACTTGGGACCCTTCAGTTTGCGGGCCGATGCTCTATCCACTGAGCCAAACCAGCTATGGCGAGTGCTATATGTTTTATACATTTGAGTATAGATTGTTACCTTGATCAACAACTTGATGAAAGAAATCCATGTTCCTCAGCCCCTATGAAGTTGACAGTCCCAGCAGATCCAATTTATTCCCAGACCTCACCAGCTTTGAGAGGATGTTGCAAACAGCTACCATGCTCTAACACAATGCAAACAGCTACCATGTGCTGAGAACTTCGTCTGTGGGTGAGCAGTTTCATCTATTTTGTTACTCGATCATCACCAGAGTCTTAGGAGATGACTACTTCTATTAGTCCACATTTTAGAGGTGAGGGAAAATAAGTCCAACAAGTAACCTGACCAAAATAATAGAGTCCTAATTAGAACCTAAGTCTTGTTACAGCACCTGGTCTTGGATTCACCACATCATATTGCCTAGTCACATCACCTTGACACTGAGGTTCAATCTACTCAAGGATCTGGGAGTCTTGCGGGAAGGGAGGGGAGGGACGCCGATAAGGCAGCCTGCCAGAGACGAACTGAGTCAAAGAGGTGGTCGATCACATCTTCCAGAAGCATAAAGGCTCTAGCAAACACATCTCCCTCAAATGTTGTCACTCCTATAATCTGTCTTCCTAAGAAGCCATGGGCAGTGGGACTAGTGGTCTATTTTGGGACTATCAATTAGTACAGAGGCTCTAAAAAGCTAATTAATCTCTTGGCAAACAAATGATTAGACCCCAAAGCAGTGTGCCCTCAAAGCAAGGAAAGAAAGTAGGTCAGCAGTCACTGATAACAAACTGTAGCTTGGCAGTTTTAGATCCTGGGAGAAGTTAATGCTAGCTCCTCCATACTTTGGTGAAGGATTTATGGCTGTTACCTTCACATTCAATGTGAGTACAAAGAACAGCATCTAAAGGTACCCTAAAACAGCCTTTCCACTCCCAGAATTATATTTGACTTGTGATATTGTTTGATATCAGTGCTTCACTTAAGAGAAATTCATTTATCTTGGTTACAGAGGACTTGATTTAGGATGCTAGATACTCTCAGGCTTTTTCTTCACCTATACAAGAGGGACCATATCCCTCAGGTGGTCATTTGCTTCCAAACACAGGCCAAACTGAGAGGCTCTCTTAGTGTAATTCCCACAAATCCCAGAAAAACATATTATGCTCTGGGGTCATATGAGAAATGTTAACTGAGTAAATCTCCCAACTCATGCTATCTAATAAAAGAGTAATGTGTAAGTTAACCATCACTCCAGTACAGTCACAAGCCACGACAACCAGCCAATCAGGAACAAGTATGCAAATTAACCCAACCAAGATGGCTGTGAACAGGAGGCTTGAGTTGCTCCTAGCGATGGAGGAAGCCAAGCTTTCCACACACATTGGCCATCCCAGGCCTCCACTCAAAGCTACAAAGTTTTAATTATAGAAGACAAATAAATCCCAGATATCAATGCCTCCACTTGGGTCACTGGGGATGTGGCTAGCCTGCAAACCACCACAGGCCCCTCACCCAGGTTGCCCACGCCCCAAGTGAACCCCCACCCTGATCCAGATACCTTTCAGGACAAATCAGCTGGCCCCTACCCGTGCACCAGGCCTCTATCCTATCTAATAAAAGAGTAATATGCAAATTGACTGACATTCCAACACACAAGATGGCTGACAGGGGAGAGCTGTTGGGAGGGACCAGGCCTGCAAGAAAGGGCAGTTGTGGGAGATCAGGCCAGCAGGGGAGGGCAGTTGAGAAGGATCAGGCCTGCAAGGGAGGGCAATTGGGGGCAATGGGACCTGCAGGGAAAGGCAGTTGGGGGGGACCCAGGCCTGCAGGAGAGGGCAATTAGGGGAAATCAGGCTGGCAGGGGAGCAGTTAAGCATCAATCAGGCTGGCAGGGGAGTGGTTGGGCGTGATCAGGCTGGCAGGCAAAAGCGGTTAGGGGCAATCAGGAAGGCAGGCAGGTGAGCAGTTAGGAGCCAGCCATCCTGGATTGTGAGAGGGATGTCTGACTGTCCATTTAGGCCTGATCCTATTGGGCAGTTGGCCATCCCTCGAGGGGTCCCAAATTGGAAAGGATGCAGGCTGGGCTGAGGGACACCCCCCCCCTGCACAAATTTCATGCACTGGGCCTCTAGTAGTAAACAATAAAGGACCTTATCGGTTCAACTTTGGGCTGCTCTACTCTTAATTTTTTTAAAGCTAGACCTTGCCCACCTTTGCCAATCCCCATTTATCTCTTTACCATTGAAAAGGTTTCTGCTACCATTTGGGTGCTTTGCCCCAAGGTAAAGTAGTTTAGGTTTATTCCTAGTCCTCTGCATGGGTCTAACATCTATACTGGATGTGATGGGAAATAGTAGTCATTAAACTCTGCCTATTTATAAGTATCCAGCTCAAGTCCTTATAAAAGCAGGCACTTAACACTTATTAAAAGATAACTTCCTCCCCTCTGTGTCCCAGGAGCTCTCTGCAGCCCACATTCATATCTATCTTTCTTGCATTCATTCAGTCCTCTTTTTCTGACCACTCATTTTGGCATTTACTTGTGATATCATTTAATGATTTAAAAGCACTTAATGTGCAGCTGTCTTGCCTTTATGGAGACTGTAAACTCCCCAATGATAAGATTTTTGTTATCTTCCAGTGTTAAACATATGGCTGGTGTAAAACAAAAGCCCAATGTTTTGGTTAGATCCTCCCGACTCTAAGAAACAAAGGCTATAGTAACCGTAAGTAATGAGGGAAACTATTGAGAGGAAGCAGGCAAAGCCAAATAGCCTATAGGAAGAGTAGGGCATGTAGCAGGATCAGACTACGGGGTATTTGGTGTTCTACCACTCTATAGGGTAGAACCGGGGTAGGAGGCAGATTCAAGCGGGGATACTTAGATTATGTTCCCCCAGACATATAGACTTGGGTATCAATGATTCTAGTGAGAAAGCTGTTTGACGCTGCTCTGGTTAGGGACATGGAAAGATCATGAAAGTGGGAATAAGGAAATTTACAAAAGAGAAGTTAGGGGTGAGAGTGAGTCTACCAGTTCAAGGCTGCAGCTCCTCATGAGATCTGGTTGCACACAGTGCCCTTGCCTTCCATGAGATACTTACACAAACATCTTCTCAACTCCACCTCCTTTTTTACTTCAGCTCAAGTGGGTTTCTCTTTCTTACAAAAAAATGATCCCTTTTAGTAAAGCAATTTTCTACTCTAAAATGATTCCTCACTAAGACCGTAAGATAGTGATCTATGAAAGCACTATTTAATATTTTATTACATTTTATTACAATTGGTTAATGGTTTGCCTTTCATAAGTAAAGGCCCTCCTTTTCGGAACTATTGGGAAGAGAGAACATCACCTCCGGTGCGCCCAAGAGAAAATTCCAAGTCACAGGGAGAGATGAGTCAGACGAACCAATGGCTATAAAAGAGGAGAACAAATTTGGCAACTGAAGGAAACAATAAGAGAGAATCTTCAATAATTACCAACTCTCTGTCCCAGGTGCACGTTAGGAGACAGAGAGAATTCAGAGCTGGAAGCAGGAATAATGCAAAAAGAAACTTGAACTAAAAAATGGGAGGTAAGTCCGATGGGGTTTCTTCTTTACAATGTGTTTGAGCAGGAGGAAGAGATGCTAGGGGAGACTGGTGAAATGCAGCCCCTGGCTAGGTATATACAAATTAGAGATGATTCTATGAAAGACCTGGAAGTGCAACTGGTTGACCCCAAAGACACGCCAGATACAAAATGCCTGACCCAAAGTTTTACCTCATTAGGAAAAGTTACCTTGGCAGAGTCCCAAAATCAAGAAACTCCAGGAAAACAAAGACAACAGTAACTACTGATGCTGGAAGAGTTGGTAAATAAACCAAGTGGGCTCATGGAGACCTTTTAAGCAGAGAACAGCTCTATGGCCATCTAATGAAGTTTGATACTCAAACAGGAAACAGGAAGACTGAATTCTGTGAAACTGGAAGGTTCCTAGGTCCTATGCAGTCTTCTCTAAGGGCTTCTTAAAAGGAACCTGGAGGGCTTACCCAGAATGAAGACTCGGGTCTGGAGAAAAGGAAAATTAGGAAGTCCACCAAAAGCAGGCCTTCTGAGCACCGGTGGGTGGGAGAACTTTGTCCACTGTGGCAGAGATTACTGGTGACTTCTAAAAGCAGAACTGTTAGCATGAACTGTGAAGTTCATCTCAAATTAATTCACCCGGATATTAGATCTCTAAACCACTTGAGGTTACAAAATGTATTTGCACATTTTAAATCATTCTAGTTCATTCCCTTCCCTAAGTCTAAAAGAACAGCCACCTATGCTCCTAAAGGTCAGCACTTCATGGTAATTTCAGTAATACAACTAGAGTTTGAAGATGCTCAATTGGCTTTTATGTTTTTGCCTAATTGCTCACCACACTTGAGCACTGTTGGCTACTTTGTGCTTTCAAATACTCCTTACCTCTACAATACAGCATCAGGAAGCACATTTGTGCGATGAACATGTTCCTGAAAAACTGTAAATTAGAGTTTTTGAAAACCAATTCTATTTATCCAAGGTTCCAATAGCTTCAGAGATGCTTAATCTTCATCTGTGATTGATCAGCAGTTGGCATTGACGGTTAACTTCAGTTTTAAGTTACTCTACTATAAACCAAGTAATTCCTCTTTGCTAAAAAAAATCATTTCAATGTACTATCAATTGTTACCCTACAAGAAAAAAAAGGGCAAGTCTTTCATAATGCACATTTCCATCTTCTTTCTTTTTTTAGATTTAGAATTTAGTATCAGTTGTGCTACTTCAGAGTCTTCATATTGGTCCTACATCAGTCCAACTTTTTTCCATTTTAGCATCTTTCTTTTTTGTAAAACTTATTGAGATGTGATTTAATACAATAAAATTAGTCTTTTTAGTGTATAGTTCTGAGTTTTAAAAGATGTGTACATTGTGTATCCCACATCACACTTGAGATATAGAACAGTTCCATCACCCTCCAAAATTCCCTCAAGTCTGTTAGTAGTTAACCCCTCCCAGCTCCCAATTACTTTTGAGTTTGCATCTTTCACTTAGAATGATACATTTGAGATTCATTTATATTGTTTGGTCCCTTTATTTGAGTAGATTTCATTGTATATACACCACTATTTGCTTATCCATGCACCAATTAAAGGGCACTTAGATTGTCCCCAGTTTTTGGCTATTATAAAATGTGTGTACAAGTTTTTGTGTGAACATGTTTTCATTTCTCTTGGGTAAATATCTAGGTGTCATATAGTAAGTGTATGTTTAATTTTATAAGAAACTGCCAAATTATTTTCTCAAGTGTTTCTACCATTCTGCATTTCCATCAACAATGTTTGGATGTTCTTGTTGTTCCACATCCTCAGTAGCATTTGCAATTATTTTTATTTTAACCAAGTAGTGATACATCATTGTGGTTTTAATTAGCATTTCCCCAATGACTAATGATCTTAAGCATCATTTCTTTTGCCTTCCATTATCTTCTCTGGATATTGTTCAATTATGTTTTAAAAAATTGGTTTGTCTTATTGTAGTCCATATATTTTGGCCACAGAATATGTATTTATCAGATATGTACTTTGCAAATATTTTCTTCCAGCCTATTGCTTATTCTTTCATTTTCTTAAGTGTCACCCAAAGAGTGGAAGTTTTTAACACATTTTTCCTTTTATAGATTGTGCTTTAGGTATTATACCCAAGACATTTTTTTTGCCTCACCAAAGATTTTCTTCTAAAAGCTTTCTAATTTTACATTTAGTTTATGAACCACTTTGAGTTATTTTACATGTGATGCAAGGAATGGGTTGACAGACCAAAGTTCTATTTTTTTTCCTTGCAAAATGATGTCAAATTACTCCAGCATCATCTGTTTCTTTTTACTATTTTTTGATAAGGTTGCATGTAGCAAACATGCTATATAGAATCTATAAAAAGGATGGAACCCCACCAGCTTTTGGGTGACAATCATATGGCTGGATATAGGAGAGCACTTCCGTTTCTCTGATTGGCAAGAAATGCCTACAGAGTATGCTTTTCACTTCATTGACATACACAGCACAGGGCAGTCCAAATTGTTAATGCTCTCTAGCCAAAGGTCACCAGGAACACACCTGTGGCAGAACAAGTTGAACTCGTTACTTGTTGCAGCCAGGAAGAGCACACAGTATGGGGAACTGGGAGGCATCTTAGTAAAAGGGTTCTACAAAGGGCTTATATTAAGATTTGAAATTTGTGGTAGGTGATTTGGGGGACTTTATTCTAAAATTAGATGCTGTCAAGAAGCAGGAGTAATTCCGTGACTATAGTTTAATAAACCTTATGTAGAAAAAGGGAAGATTAGAATGAGGTTAAAGCTGTAATTGGTAAAGAAGGAACAGCCACTCATATTAGTTTGATATTTTCAGTTTGTGTATTCCATCTGGAGGCTTGAGTAAGGTCCACGTTTTTGTCAGTGTTTAGACATGATAATGGAGTAGTCTTACTTCTGTCTTGATCCATCATGGTCATGGAGTGACCTTTCCTGACGATGTTCTCAGAAACTCTTTGTCCAATAGGAGGCACCAAGGCCTCGCTGTGCCGGGCCAGTTCCCAGCAACACCAAGACCCAACTGATAGCATGAGACCAGCCACCTGGTATGGGGACGTCTTTTCTGTTTCAGAATATAGTGCTAAGGACTGAGGCCCTAGGTCAGTGGTCGGCAAACTCATTAGTCAACAGAGCAGCAAACCACGGCTCTTGAGCCGCAGTTTGAGGACCACTGCTCTAGTTTTATGAAGGTTCTGAGAAGGAAAGCACAACTCGTTAGGCTACACAACAGGCTGACCTGTACACACGCACAACACACATGAACTGAGGCCCGGGAGTAAAAAACAATGTGTTTGATTCCTAGGTCTGCTCTTCAGTACCTATGGGCCCTTGGGTAAATTACCTAACTTCTCTATGCCTCAGCTTCCTCATATGAGTATGTATGGAGAATAATAATGGTACTTGCCTCATTGGGTTGTTGGGAGAAATGAGATGATACGTACTAAAAACTTGTACCAAGTAAATCTTAGTTGTTATTATTATATCACAGAAAATATATTGGGGCAGAGAAAAAAACAACAAACCAAGTGGTCCAGGTAACTGTGCCAGATAAGTCAAAGAGTAGTAAAAAAGTGAGGATAGAAACGCAAAATAGTCCTAACCGGTTTGGCTCAGCCTGCGGACTCAAGGGTCCCAAGTTGGATTCTGGTCAGGGGCATGTACCTTGATTGCGGGCACATCCCAAGTAGGGAGTGTGCAGGAGGCAGCTGGTTGAAGTCTCTCTCTCATCAATGTTTCTAACTCTCCCTTCCTCTCTGTAAAAAAAAAAATCAATAAAATATATTTTTAAAAAAGAAAAATAATTTACGTTGGGTTGTAATCTATATAAACCTGTTAGTTGCTCCATTTACTTTTGAGAGAGACATGGATTTGCTGTTGCACTTATTTATGCAGTCACTGGTGGACGGGCTGATGCTCCCATCAACTGAGCTCCTGGGTCAGGGCCCCCAAACCATATTTCAGAGCGACAAGATTATTTAATGTCCACTCTTCAAATTCTAGAAAACGACAGTATCTTGAGGGTCTCAGCACAACGTCTCAGTGGATTTGAGAGGCTGCTCTGATAAATCAACGCGTAGGCTGAACCCCTAAAACAGTGTTTTAGTCCCTAACTCCACTGAAGACGGGGATCCGAGTCCGCTTCTCCCAGGCACTTGCCTCACACTGTGTTTTCACTCCAGGGCCTCCGTTCATGTGTGTGGCGCGCGTGTGCGTGTGTGTGTATGTGTGTGTGTGCGGTCAACCTGCCCTGTCGCCTAACGGGTTGTGCTTTCCTTCTCAGAACCTTCATAAAACGAGGGCAGCGGTCGGCAAACCGCGGCTCTCGAGGATTTGCCGCTCTGTCGACCGAAGAGTTTGCCGACCACCGACTGACCCGGGGCCTCGGTTCTTAGCCACTTGTCCTCTTCGGAGCCAGAGGCCGCTCCGGTGCGCCGCCCTCGGACTTCGCCGGAGGAAACACATGGAGTCACTGACGGGCGGCTGCACGTGCATGTCGTCTCGCTAATGAGATTGTGGAGGAAGATCTTAAACTCGGCTAAGGCATTCCGTTTATAAAGCCCCCCCTTTCACAGCCACCGCCTCTTGCTTCCCTTTAAACAACCCTGCGACGGACTGGCCGCCACCTTCATTTCACAGGTGGGGGAAGACGCGAATGGACACCGTGGATCTGGTTCAGCGGCCTCCGCCCGGCGCGGGCCTCGCAAGGACCGGGGAGGGCGCAGAGCCCCCGCGGGAGCGGAGCGAGGCTTCGCACCGGGGCTGCGGGGCCCTTACCCGGACGCTCCTCTCAGCACCTTCCGGGCGGCGAGCGGGCCTCGGCCGGGGCGGGAGCCGTGGGGGGGGGCGGGGGGCACCGCGCCGGGCTGTGGGGAGCGAGGGGGCGGCCCGAGGCCAGGTCTTCGCACGTCCCAGTTCCCCTCTCAGTTTTCCGCCTCGGGGTGCGCGGCGGGCGGCGCTGACCTGGAGGGGGGTGACTCCCCAGAAGCTCGGCCAGGCAGGGAGGGTGTGGAGGATTAACGGAGGGGCGCGCTCTTCCGTCACGCCTGTCGCCTCCCCGGTCCAGGCGCGCGAGCCCCGCAGCCCAGGGCGGCGAGAAGGCCCGGCCGGCCACGGCCCCGAGGGGCAGCCGGCGGGGAAGAAGGCTGAGACCCCGCCGGGCAAAGAGCCGAGGAAACTGGCGGGCGTCCCACCTTCCCGGGGCGAAGGTTCTGAATTCCGGGCGACCGTTATGGTAACGGAACGACGGCTCCGGGCAGCCGCCGGCGCTGGAGCTGGGGGACCCTTCGGCTGGCCGCCGCCGCCGCCTTCCCAGGGCTCGGCGCCCCTCGCCCCATCTGATTGGCCGGAGGAGGAAAAGGGGCGGGGAGACCCCTGGAGGAGGCGCGCGCGCAGGCTGGCCAGGGTTTCCCGCGGAGGCTCCGAGGGGGCGAAGGGGCGGAAGCTGGGCTGGGGGGCGGGGGGGGGCGTCGCGCGTGCGCAAGGCGGGCGGCGGCGGCGGCTGGGGGCTGCTGGGAGGGCGGGGCAGTCCGAGAAACGGGTGGGCGCCGGAGAGGCCCGGGCTGCGCGTGCGCGTGCGCGTTGGAGCCCGAGTCGCGGGAGGAGGCGGGAGCTGTAGAGGCGGCAGAGGGGGCGGGTCGCGGCGGGCGCCACGTCCGCAGCCAGAGGCCAGCGCCGCCGTCAACGGAGTCTTCGGCTCCACAGCCTGAGGAGGCGCCTCCGGAACCCGCCACCGCCCGAGGCTGCGCCTGCCGCTCTAGCCGCCTCGGCTCTTCTCGGTTCTGCCCGCTCGCTCCGCCGGCCCCGGCCCAGGCGGCGGTGCCGACCCCGGCGGTAAGCGGGGCTGGCGGGGCGGGGCGGGGGGCGCCGGGTCCCGGCTTCGGGCCCCCTCTCGGCCGGTCGCCTTCTCCCGTTAGCCCTGCACCTCACCGCCCCCTCCCCGGGCCTGGCTGCCGCGAGTGGGGCCTTGGGGAGCGCCGAGCGGGAAAGGGGGAGGGGCTGGGCGGTGTTGGGGCGCCGGCGGAGGCTCGCTGGCGGAGTCACCCCTCTTCACCTGCCCCCGACTCCGCCGCCGCGGTTGGAGGTGCGGATCTCGCCTTGCACGTCTCGGGCTGACTTGTTAGCTGCTCGGGTGTCAGGCTGGGAGGGAGGGAGGGTGGGGGGGCCAGCAGCCCGGGAGAGGACGGGGATGCCGCCGGCGCCGGGCTCCCCGCCCCACGGGCGCCCGACCTGTTGCTAAGCCGCCCTCTGGGGCTCGGGCTCACAGACCTTGGCCCCCGGGGGGCAGCCGCAGGGCGCTGCGCAGGCGGGAAAGCTCCGAGCCCCGCGCCTCCCCCGAACCGACGAGGGCGGGATCGGAGAGGCGCTGGCGGCCGGGGGCGGCGGGGGACCGCGGGCGCACTCGTCTCCCGAGTCTATAATGAACCCCGTGCCTGCCGAGCACACGCAGGGCTGCGTCCCGGGCCCCCACTTCCCATCAGGGCCCGTCTCCTACCCGGCTCGCCGCTCTGGGGGAGAAGCCCGGGAGCCCGGGGTCCGGCGGCGGTGGGGGTGCCCGGGTGTCCAGCGTGGAGCGGAGGGAGGCGCTGCGCGCGGCGCCCGCCCGGGTCGTTTGCCGCCTCCTGCCACGTCACCCCCGCTGCTGAAGGGGAGAAAGACCTGCTAGTACCCCAAGGGGCCAGCGTGGGGAGACGGGGCCGCGGGGAAAGGTCCACAGACACCCAGAAAGAGGAAAATGACTTCACCTACTACGCCCCGGTGAACCCCGCGCTAATTCCAAAGGAAAACGTTGGCCACCGGTGATGGTGGTTTGCTGGGTGCTATTGTTTAGCCTTTAAAACTTCCGCTGGTGCGGGTGCTCGGGGATATTAATACATCGACCTGTACATGACTGTGTGTCCATACCTGTTGTTTTTTTTTTTAAGAGGGGAGTAACCTTGCATAAATCCAGATGCATCCTGTTTTGATTTTTTTTTTACACTTTCATTTCTTCAGTCATTGTTATAAGAAATGAACCAGAAACCACGGTGAGTAAAAAAATGTCTATGTGTAGGCACAGCGTTAGAAAAGCTTGAAGCAGTTCGTGTGTGTGTGTGTGTGTGTGTGTGTGTGATTTTTTTTTTTTTAATTACAGGGAAATCTTTACCTTTCTTTGTTTCAGTCATTATTTGCTGTTTTACTACTTCCTGAGGATAGCTCACTGGATTATATATATAAACACCTTCAGAGGAGGGCCTTTATATGCTTGTTCATGCACAAACCCACGTACCTACTCCAGTGTCTGGCACATAGTAGGCACACAGATACTGTTGAGCTAATGATGTAACAGCTTAAGATGGTTGATGTACTGGTTGGATAGTGTACTGTATTGCTGCTTAATGTTTCATTTAAGGGCAACACTTAAAAATTGCCATTTTGATACTGTCAGTGGTTACTTGTCACTAGGTAATCACAAGTTTTTACTGGCAGATTATTTTTTTCTTTCCTGCCAGGTTCAGTGCATTTCTTATAGTCTATTTGCTGCTGATTTAATAGGCAAGGCACATCTTAAAAGCAGCCTGTTCAGGATACTTGGTTAACTAGAGAAGCTTTAAAATAGTAAACTGGTGTTTTACTATACACTGCTTGTTGGTGTATGCGTGTTAAAGCTCTGTATAAATATATATTTGAAACTCTTTGTTACTTGGCAAAGAACTCACCCTCACACGGGAGTGAGGATCTGGCAGAGTTCCTATGTAATAGAATATGTAGAAGAATTTAATTCATTTATAGTCTTTTTTTTTAAATAGGGAAATGAGTACTTACTGTTTAATAACAGGTTTTTGAAGCAGCATTGAAGGTAAACTGCTCTATGCTCGATTTTGTAGAAAGCTTTATACAGTTTGTTAATGCTGTTTAGCTTTCTTTGATATACATAGAGGGGTTTAACCACAGGCAAATGTATGCACTCTTTTCAGACTTTATTTTCATTATTAATGCAAACTTTACATACACGTAAAGTGTTACAGATGCCCACAAACAACATGGATTTATCTGTTTTCCTTTTAAAAAGAAAGCTTCCTAAGAGGCATTTGATTACTTATTTCTATTGTTGGAAGAAATGATCCTCTACGAAAAAGTATTATTAACCCTTGCTCAATATATATGCCAGCTGCAATAACAATATTATTGTACTGGACAGGTCCTTCACATTTCAGTTTGTTAAAAAAGCACAAACTTATAACCAGTTTTAAGTTGGTATAGTTTGTTCACATGTCAGGACCAAATAGTAAAATGTCCATAAATTATTTGTTCTGTCCAAAAGGCTGTTTCTGTTTGTGCCTTCCTTAGAAAAGTGCATTTTAAAAATAGAAACTTGTTTGCATTATGAATTCCTAGAGAGCAAATTTTTTTTTTTTTTTGGTTTTGAATGAAACTAAATTGATAAGGGCAGGAAAAGTGTATGCAGACTGGATTGTAAACTCTGGTTGAGAGTAGTCCTATGTCCTTAATCACACTGAAATCTTCAGTGCCTAATAGATGCCTGGCACATAGGAGGGACTCAAATGTATGGTGGGTGAGGTAATGACTCAGTGAATTTAGGGCAGATAGATTACATAGAATTTGATAATTCTGTATAAGGGTAACATTTAAAAATGGTCATTTTGACACTTTTACAGTCAGTTGTTACTTGTCTCCATGTGTTATGTACTTATAAATTTTACTAGCAGATTACTTACTTACCATAATTTTAAGAGTTTAGGGGTGTGTTTATCTTCATAATTCCCAATTTAAGAGAAACAGCCCCCTTGTAATAATGATAATGTAAAAAGTATTTATCCTTAGTGAGAAAGTGATAATATCCATAAAGAGGTGATATCACCAGAAGTTTGACAAACGTGTGGAGAAGTTTGTAATGGTACATGTGAGTAAAAAGTACAGATGCATAGATAGTTAAGGATTTTAGCAAAAAAAAAAAAACCAAAAACCTTTTTAAGGTAATTTGTGATCAAATTGAGAATTTAGAAAAAATATTCTACATATGGCATTTACACAATTTTTATTACCCTAATTATTCTAGAGGAATTTTAATACTGCATACTTGCTGTTAATACCAATGATGTAGAAGAAACTCACACACACACACACACACACACACACACACACACACACGTTTATAGCCTCTTAGGACTTTCAGAGCCCTCTAATAACAAGATCCTCTGGTCTAAGGAGCCAGTCTTCTGGCCTGGCAGAACTCCAGCTTTGCTCTTTGATTGTTTATTGATAATACTGTTGGTAACTTTAGCTAACAATGTTCAGTGTAACTGTGGGTGTTTCTGTATAATAGTATCTAGATTCCAATATTTCAAGATTTTCTACCCAAATACTCCAAATGTCCGAGGGAGGTGGGGATGTGGTTGGGCTGGGAAGAGAGCCGGTAAATCTGAGTATATTCTGAATAAGTTCCAGGCTAGAATGAAATTTCTTGAAAGCCTAGTAATCTTTAAAAATTCTCAAGTGCTTTTCTCTTTTTAATTAGTGTATATTTAACAATTAAATAGTATTTTAAATTACCGGGTACTATACTAAAATGCAAGTAGCATGTCTCTCTTGAGGTTCTTGAAGCCCCTGGCATACCATCGCCTAATCTTAAAGATGTACATCAGAAAAGCATGATTCTAGCTTAAAATGTTTTGTGGTTTTTTTAATCAAAAAGTTAGACCATATATTGTTATGCATTTTTATGATGCTTAAAATTAATGTGGATTCAAATGATCTTTTTATCCCACTAATTCCGTAAATACGTTGTGTCTGTTTATAGCAAAAATATGTACTAACAAAATGGTAAGGATAGAAGTAAGATATTTAAATTGCAGACCAGAGAAAATAGCAATAAGAATGAAGTCTCAAGGTGGTGTGGAGTTGGGGCTGAGGGAAATGGGACACACTATTCAGGCCACAGGAACTCAGCTAGTTGAGCAGGAATTTTAACGTAAGACTCCTAGAAGCCAGGTCTCAAAAAGAAGAAAACAGGCTAAGTATTTTTTTGGGGAAAAAATTTTTCTGAATACCTCTAAAGGTTTCTGAATAGCTCTAAAGAAATGTAGTTAGTGGGTGATTCCTTAACAGCGTGGTACAGTTAATGTAGTAATAGCCTGCATAAGGCTGTTTGTCACCCTTCCCTTCCCAAGGACACAATCAGTAATAAAACTCAGTGATGTCATTTTCCTCCAGTCAGCTTTTGTGATTCAGGTACATTGTTTTTCAGATGACCAACTTGATTTGAGGATGAAACCCTAGAATAACTAGGTAGATGAACTGTATAATTTTTAAAAATGTCCTTTATGTATATCACTGATTTCTAAGATTTAAAAATACGTATTTTTCTTTCATTTTAAAAGCAGTATCCGTAGAAAATTAAAATATATTCATCTCTCTATATAGAAATACTTTGTGAGTGTATGTGTGTATAATGTCCCTTCCTCTCCTCCCTTCCCCCTGTTCCTCATCCCCATACTGGCAGCCTGTTAATACTCTAGTATACTTTCTTCCAGTCTCTTTATGTGCATATTTTAAAAAGCTGGATCAATGATATATGCCTTTTATATTTTCTAAATGCAACATTAGCATTTCCCCATAGTATTTGATCTTCATAAATTATTTTAATGTCTGCATTGTGTGTTTTTAGAAAGCTTATAAATCCATCTCTTGCCTTCCATGAGGGTGTATTCATTTGATTATTCATTTCCTGGTGTATTTTTTGTTTTGTTGGCTTTTTTTCACCTCTTAAATATGAGCAGTCCAGTTTTCAGTTTACTTCTCTCTTTTCCTTGATCATATCACCCACCTCCCACAGCTTCAGCTATCACTTCAAACCACTCTCAGGATCACAAGTCAGACTCATGCTGAGTTTCAAGCCGCTTAAATCCTATTGCCTGCTAAACCTCTTTGGATGCCCTGAAAGCATCTTCAAATATAGCAGTTCAAAAACAAGTTCTTTCGCCCTAATGGGTTTGGCTCAGTGGATAGAGCATCGGCCTGGGGACTCAAGGGTCCTGGGTTTGATTCCTGTCAAGGGCACGTACCTTGATTGGTTGCAGGCACATCCCCCATTGGGGCTGTGCAGGAGGCAACTGATTGATGTTTCTCTCTCATCCATGTTTCTAACTCTCTATCCCTCTCCCTTCCTCTCTATAAAAAAAAATCAATAAAATATATTAATAAAAAACACACAAGTCCTTTTTTCGTGCCTATAGTCAACAATAATGTACACTTATTTATCAGAGGGTAGATCTTGTGTGCTTACCAAAATAAAATAAAAATTTTAAAGTCCATCTTCTCTCAGAAATAAATGGGTTTCCTCTCCTGTTGCTTGTCTTCACCATTATCTCTAGTTGCTCATTCTCCTTTTATCTCTCATTAATACTCAAAGTTATGTTCTACTTCATACTAAAAAGTTCCAAGTACTTGAGTGTCCATGTATCAGGCATTGATTATGACCCTGGCGATGGAACAGGGAACAAAACCAAGTCTTGTTCTCATGGACCTTACATTCTAATTGGGAGAGACACAAAGTGAACACATACATCAAACGACAATAAGCACAGTGAAGAATATATAACGGGGTTAGGTGATGAGAGGGAGAGGACTTAGGAGAGTGCTCATCCATTATTATAAGGTGCAGGGAAGACCTTTGATAAAGAAGGGGACATTTACACAAAGGCCTGAAGGAAATAAGGAGGAAGCCGGGTATTTATGTAGGGGAAGAGCTTTTAAGGAGAAGGTGAGTAAGGAAGTTCCCTTATTGCTAGACTGGACCGAGCAAGAGGCAGAATGGTAGAAAATGACATCAGAGCGTTAGATGTTGGGTCTCGGAGGTGAAGGGATGGACTCTGGACTTTATTCTGAGAAAAACAGGCGGCAGCAGGAGGGTTTTAAGCAGAGTATGACATGGCTAGACAGAAAGGGTAGAAGCTCAGAGGCCAGTTAAGAGATTTTATAGTCCAGGTAAGAGATTATGATGGCTGATTGTGGTAGCAGTGGAAGTGATGAGAAGTCCTATGCTGGATTTATTTAGGCAACAATGTAGCAGCGATTAGGTGGGAATGTTAAAAAAGAGGAAATCAAAGGTGACTTCTAAGTTTTTGGCCCAAACATTTATTTAGACAGGAAAAACTGGCAGAGTTCAGACTGTTATTCCATCTCCGTGGACTATTAGATTAGCCATTACTGTATTTAATCTTTTTGTCCTAAATGTTCTTGCTTCAGTTAGCTTCTTAAAGCACAGGCCTGACAATGTTATTCTGCTTCCTGCCTCCTTATTGCCTACCCACAGGAAGATAAAGGTAATTCATATTATTTAGGTGAATTTGCACATCTTTTTTATGCTTTCATAAAGCACAGTATAAAAAAGAGGTCTTTTTTATTATAAGATAGATTTGGAAAAATTAAAAATATCTTTTAAAGGGATTCTGTATTAGGAAGAAAAGGTAAAACTCTTAGGGATTGGTGGGATATATACAGAAGGCAGTTTTGAAATGTATGCAATTACTATCACAACTCTTTAACACTTGCTAAAATATGTAAGATGTATTATGTGTATATAATTTTCTCATATTTCTGTACAGGATATGATAGCCTCTATTGATTAGTGATCTGGATTTGTATGTGTATGGTATACAGATATTGGGATTATAGTGATGAACAAGCTAGACAAAATGTCTCTTAGGAATCAACAGTTTAGTGGGGAGAAAGTAGCTCTCAAATAGTTATTCCTTAGGAAGGGACACATACACTCTGCCAGGAACTTCTGAATATTCTGTTTTTAATTTGTTAAAATAGTATTCTCACCTTAGAGTTAGGGCTAGAATATCTTTAATTTCTATTTTGTATTTCCTGAACAACATGGATCCCTGAAGTTATTTATCCTTAGCCATACAGTTTATGGTCAAATTAGGATTTAAGACTCAGGCTCCTGATCCCAGAACCGTAAACACTATGCTGTATAATAACTATAATGATAAATTACCATAATGATAAAGGAATATAAGTATGAATGGAAACAAATTTAACTTTCTGATTTAAGGGAGTTTTAAAATTGAGGCAGGTCAGTCAAGAACTCCATCTCCCAGGAATGCATCACCTGATAATCTTTTGTTTTTGTTCTTTGTCAGAGATTGTCTTTACTATCACTTATTATTGTTACTTTTAAATAGTAAGGTACTTTATTGTTCTGCTTTAAAAAAAAATAATACTTTGAAGGTCTCAGGCCTACTTTGTTTTTATTTTGTATGTCTTTAAAAATATTCCCAAGGGCTGTTTTTGAGCTCCCTCTCATGGATGGCTCCATGCCAGCCTCCCTGGAGGTTATGCCCTTGGCCTTGCTCAGTAGGGAGTTATCTTTGAAGACCTTATTCATCCTACCAGCAGCTCTGATTTGGTGTCAGAGGACCTTGAATGCTCTTCTTGCTGTTGCTGGCATGCTGCATGGCCGGAGGCAACTCACTTTTGCTTCTTCAGGAAGATTCTCCCACCAGCAGTGTACCAGTGCCCCATTGTGCCATCCTCTCTCCAATACAGAATGAACTTTGCCATTCAGTCTCAATGCGCCTTCTTCATCACTGTAGTTGTGAAACTTCCACTCAGCCAGCTTTCCTGCAGTTCTAGGTGGTAGTGGTTCTGCCTTTTAGTTGTAATTTTGATGTGGTTGTGAGAGGCAGCAAGTATCGCTGTTTACCCATGCCACCATTTTGGTTCTC
Source organism: Lasiurus cinereus (assembly GCA_011751065.1). NCBI lineage: Eukaryota > Metazoa > Chordata > Mammalia > Chiroptera > Vespertilionidae > Lasiurus > Lasiurus cinereus. Next base: position 1,540,788 of record JAAGEH010000109.1, read on the forward strand.
CTCTTTACTATCACTTTAAATCTCAAGTGTGTATGGGATGATCTGCTAAATTCACAAACCAGACCAGCATAAGATAGGTGTTCTTGGTAAGCGGCCCTAGTCACTATAGCAACTGACAGATATGTAAGCATGCCGGCAGGTGCTGCAGGACTCTGGGATACAGTGAAGTCCCAGCTTACACAGGATTTAGGTTTCAAAGGCAGTGCAGGTTGAATTACATAAAGTTAAAATTACCTTTGAAAAATCCCACTTCTCACAACCATCACCCTCATTTATCAACTTTTGCCATAATTATCGAGCTACAGAAGGAAATATGGATGAGTTTTTATCTGATCACCCAGCACTTTAAAATCATTAGGAATCATTAAGGAAACTTCCCTGACTTTCCTTGGACCCCTTAAACCACTCTATTCTGCAATACGGATGAACCTTGCCTACATGATTCTGAGTCTCCTAAGAGGTCTTTCTCTTGTTCTTGCTCTCCTGTTGCATGTTCTCCCACAATAGCCAGCATTGTTTTTAAAAGTGTAAATCAGAACATGTCACTCCTCTCTGTTCAGTACCTTTTTTGGCTCCCCATCTCACTCAAGAGTTAAACGCTAACAGCCCCCTGGCCTTGTTAGGGCCTCGCTAGTCTAGCATACTTAATGGACTGCTGGGACCACAACCCCACTTTCTGGCCAAGCAAGACAATTTTAGACCAGTCTTGATTTTTAAATTTTTACTTAGTCAAGTAACTATAAAAGCAATATTTAAAAATACATAGTAAAGATCATCCAAAGAACTTATTTGCATGTATAACCCATGGTCACACACACTAGGATGGTGAAGGCCTGGGGTAGGGGGCAGGCTAGACGGTGTCAATAGGGGAAAAGGGGGGACATATATAATACTTTTAACAATAAAGACTTAAAAATCGTAAAGGAAATTGGAAAAAAGAAAATTTGTCTTCTTCATGCTAGCATAGCTTTATTTTATTAAGTTCTTTTACTACTTAGAGGTAATCATAGCACATTTTTTTTATAGATTTGGACTCTTTTGCTACCTACTTATTAGAGCTCTAAAAACAACAATAAAAAAGTAATCAAAATCTTTCTTAGTGATTCAGACTGATGGTGTCATCTCTATAGAAGGATGTCATTTTTTTAAAGAAAATTTTCAGATAGAAAATATTTTAGTCATAGGTTTTTCTCTGTTTGAAAAAAAAATTACAGTTGAGTTAGCCAATATTCTGTAAGAGGAAGCACTTACAGAATTTTTGCCTGCTAACCCCTACCTTCCAACTTTCTTCAGTTAGTCATCTTCAGTTTAAGTTGAAGCAGCAATAAAACAGGGAAACGTGTACTATACAATGCCTGCCATTCTTTGGTTGGTATATTATATAATGGAGGTAATAGCAAATTGACCATCACTCTAACACAAGATGGCCAGCAAAGGAGGGCAATTAGGGGTGACTGCGCTGGCAGGAGAGGGCAGTTGGGGGTGACCAGGCCTGCAGGGGAGGACAGTTGTGGGGACCTGGCCTGCAGGGGAGGGCACTCGGGAAGGACCAGGCCTGCAAGGGAGGGTACTAGGATGGGGGGGCAGACCAGGACGGCAGGGGAGGTCAGTTAAGGGTGACTGGGCCAGCAGGGGAGGGCAGTTGGGGGTGACTGGGCCAGCAGGGGAGGGCAGTTGGGGGTGACTAGGCCTGCAGGGGAAGACAGTTAGGGGCGGCTAGGCCTGCTGGGGAGGGCAGTTAGCATTGATCAGGCTGGCAGGGGAGCAGTTGGGCATCAATCAGGCTGGCAGACAGAAGTGATTAAGGGCAATCAGGCAGGCAGGCAAACGGATTGGAGCCAGCAGTCCTGGATTGTGAGAGGGATCCCAGATTGAAGAGGGTGCAGGCTGAGCTGAGGGACACTCCCCACCCCCAATGCATGAAATTTCATGTCCTGGGCCTCTATTTTGAGATAAGATTTATATTGTCCACTGGTTTAACTAAAAGTATGTCTTAAATACCACAAGAGAGAAACAAGAAGTAGTCTTGTGATGGGTGTTTTAAAATGTTGCTCATCCGAATAAAACTGATTAAGTCTTAACGGAGCATGTGATAATGGCAGTCTCTCATGTTGAGGTTAAAATTATATATGTGTATGTGTTTTTTTAGATCATGAATCAGGCAGATAAAAATCAACAAGAAATCCCATCATACCTTAGTGATGAACCACCAGAAGGTAAGTATGCATTTGTAACACTAAGAATAGAACAAATATTCTATTGAATCCAAGTTCTGATTGTTTTTATTAAATTTAAAAAATAACTACCTTGTCAGTAAATACATTCCAAAAATAATCTATGATAAACCTTTTTAGCCTCCAAAAGAAAAACACTGATATTGGTGAATGAGTACATGTAAAATTTATTTTTCTGTTACTCTTATTTTAATTCCATTTCACAAGTAAGAATAGCCTTTAATTTGTAAACAAGAGTGGGTGGGATGCTGAGGAAAGTTGAACAGTGTTTAGTGTTGATACTGTACATACAAGAAAAAGAAGTACTTGTGACTTGTTATTAAACTCCTGTCATTTCATCTCATTATTAATTGGTAGCTCTCTCTTCCTATATTATACATGGTCTTAGGGTCTGCTTAATTTATATTCTCTTTAGTCTGAAAATTGTTATATCATGAATCATTTTACTCTTATCTTTACTTCAGCAATCCTTGGAAACTAACTGTAGAGATAAATGTCTTGATGGGCATTTTGTATTTATGGTTTTGGTGTAGAATATTATTACCTTTAATTTGAATAGTGATCTCTTTGGACAACTGCATGTATGTACAGGACAGTCATATTAGGTAAGAGAATCAAATTGGAGAATAAGGGATGTTAAGTGACTTACGGACCAGAAAGAATACAGTAGCAGACGGATGAGGATGTCTCTGGGAAGAGGCTAAGGCTGAACTTCTAGCCCTAGGTATTGTATTTTGTTCCCAGTTCTATTACCCATTGTCCAAAACTTTCTTCCTATACTTATGTTAGCAGACAAAAATGAAATCACTAGGAAAATAAATATAATGAAAAGTTCATACTTAAGCTTAAAAGAGGATGGAGGTAATTAAGCTTTAGTCTGCTGGAGAAATAGTCTAGAAAATTATCACTTCACCTGTTTTCCTTGTTTCCTTTTTTATGGCTAGAACCCTGAAAAGAAGTTAGGGTTCAGTGAAAAAGTTATTAAGGACTTTGTGAGAAAATCCCTAGGAAAGAGATAAAGGCTCTCCAGGAGCATGACCGCCAGGGAAAAGAATAAGCCTCAGGAATGGCTGTGCAACCTGCTAAACAAAAGTAGTCTGCAAAGTAGATAATTTATAGGGTGGTGATTAAGAGTACACTGTAATTAGATAAACAGCGTTAATATTTATTGGATTTGACTGAGAAAAACTATCTTCATTAAATGCTTGTGCACCAAATTTAGCCTAGCAGTCTGATCCTATATGAGGTGTTCAATGTGAAGCAGTTATGTTTTATCCTCAAATCAAGATTTTCCCCTTTCCCTAGTATTACCTTGACCTTGATTACGAAAGAATGACCAATTATGTAATCCTTTCCATCATAATTTATACTTAATGCAGTAGTTCCCCCTTATGCTCAGGGGGTACATTCAGAGACCCCCAGTGGATCCCTGAAACTTTGGATAGTACCAAACCCTATGAATTCTATAGTTTTTTCCTATACATGTATGCCTATTATAAAACTCACTTTATAAATTAGACAAGGCAAGAGATTAACAAGAATAATAAAACAATTACGATATACTATAAAAGAATTAGGTGAATGTGGTCTCCCTTTCTCAAACTATCTTATTGTGAAATTATTATTCACCTCTTAGGCAGGATGGAGGGAGATAGGTCAAGATTTCATCATGTTATTCAAAATGGCACACAATTTAAAGCTTATGAATTGTTTATTTCTGAAATTTGCCATTTAATATTTCCAAACCAAGGGAAAACATAGGTAAGGCATGACTATGGTATATTCAAATGCTTATCTGTATCTGAAGCCTTTTAATTCATAATTTAAAAATTTATTTTAACTGTTTATTACTCAGATAGTTTAAATAAAAAAATTGGATTTTTAAGAATTTAGACATTGCTGAACATGGACATTTGTAATGTGGTCAACCTTTTCAAAACAACCTCCTGATAGGAAGTCTTAGGTTACTTGATTTGTAATGTTTTTTGTAGCCATATCTAACAATATCATTCTCTTTTCTCATTAGGATCAATGAAAGATCACCCACAGCAGCAACCAGGCATGTTGTCCCGTGTGACTGGCGGTATTTTCAGTGTTACAAAAGGAGCTGTTGGTGCCACCATTGGTGGCGTGGCTTGGATTGGTGGAAAGAGTCTGGAGGTGACCAAAACAGCTGTTACAACTGTGCCTTCCATGGGAATAGGGCTGGTGAAAGGGGGCGTGTCTGCGGTGGCTGGAGGTGTTACAGCTGTTGGGTCTGCTGTTGTAAACAAAGTGCCCTTAACAGGAAAGAAGAAAGACAAATCTGACTAAAACATGGAGATACATTTGCTCTCTACAGCATTATGATGCCAGTGGCATTGAATTGCTAAATTATGGACTACAACTAAGTCAACTGTTTTGGACATTTATCTTCTTAAACTGCTGTGTTGAAAGTATTGATGACTGGCTTTCGTCTAAAAAGAAGAGACCAATACTAGCACAGTGTATGAAGGTTTCTCATACTTAAATTCCAGCTTTTTATCTGGTAAATGTTACGCTTATAAGCTGTAACTGAAGATATATTTGAATATTTACTATAAGTCTTTTAGTCTAACTAAAAATGTGAAAGTTGAATTTAGTGGATGATCTTTACAATTCCTTATGTATAATGTGCCAGGTAACACATCTGTCCCTTAAAAAGGGAACCTTGAACTACATAAACTGTAATTTTGATGTGCCTACTAGTTTCAGATGTCTTAGTTTTTTTATAATGATAGTTGATTAGGCCAAGAGGCATTCTTTTCTTATTTAAGCTGGTAAAAGTAGCAAGATTTAGAGAAATTTAAAAGAAAAGATAAAAGGTTTTATGATCCTGAGTGTTAACCATCTTTTGTTAGATATACATTCTATTTATTTCATCATCGATGCCTTACGAAAGAAAACATCTTTTCTAACACCCTAATAGTGCAGTTCTTAGAATTATATATGGATTCTTTTAAAAGTTGTTTGTATGAGATCAGTTTTCCCTCTTTAAGAATCTCAGGAGTGTGGGGTAAAGGAATTTCTTGCTCTTAGCAGATTAGATAGTGGCTAACTTTTTGTTACCTGTCTGTAGTTGTGACCAAACAATACGCTTCAACCTGGGTTCATGCTCCATCACCTGTACACCCCTCAGTGCCTAAGGAACATGTCTTTGCTAGTCAGAAGCTTGGTTGGAAGAGTTTCAGATTAAGGATGGACAAATAATTTTCAGTTTTTAAAAATTACCTAGAACATCCCAGATATAAAAGAATACTTCACATTTATTTTACATCTAGGATGGCTTAAATTATAAGCAGGTCTTTTTAAAAATATGGTAAAAGAGCTACAAATAGGTGAGAGCTATCTTTTAAATGGAATGAAATTGGCTCCATGGATTAATTTTGAATGTAAAATATATAAGTGCTTTCAATGATTTATAGGCTTTTAAAGTGTTATCTCACCATCCTTTAAAGCAGCTATGGACTTTGTATCATTTTAAAGTCAAATTCAGGCAGGGAATTGAAGTTTTTGATTGCGGATGATTAAGTGTGTCATGTCTTAACATATCATGTCTCATTCATTTTTGAAGAATATGACTTAGCTGAAATTCATCTTCTTGTTTCTTATTTCATAAAAAATGTAAAAGTGGCATATATATACATATATGGCATTCCTCTTAACTAAGGGTTATAATCCAATCCTGGGGAAAAAAATCTTAGTTTATACTTCAATCCAGATATTTGCCTCCATTCTGCAGGTGTTTTTTTTTTTTTTCCTTGCAAGGGAGAGAAGGAAAGGTTTGATGCTCTGGAGTAAATAAGTGAAAGAGCCTCCCTGAGAACTTTTAAAACAGATCACTTTCGCACCGAAGGCTGAACTATTTATAAACAACAAAGACTTTTTACATTAATAATGTGGATTATGAACTGGATAAGAACATTATTTTTCAAAACTTTCAAAAATAGCAGCAGGGATTTTAAGCAAATCTACAAAGGTTCTTGAACTTTTCTGCAGTAAATAAAATGGAAAAGTTAAGGAGTTCAATTCATCAGAAATTAAATGGCCTTTTATTTCATGCCGTGTTATTTAAGGTATACTTATTTGTTGGTATATTTAGATGTTGTAATTAGCAAAGGTAGTTTTTTTTAAAATCCAAAATTAATAGATGAACACAAATAATGACCTAAAATAATGGTAGTGGAGAACTTGTTTCCTGCTATTTGAAAGAAATTATTACTTCATTAATAGGTCATATTTCTAATTTATGTTCTCTAGTCATAGGTTCTGCTGTGCTTTATACCTGCATTTCTAAGTATACGTTAGTTCACTGTATGCTTGCATATTTATTTTTAACTTTGCTTAACTTTACAATTGCTTGAGGAAAATAAAATGGTTGTGATTAATTTCTGCTATAGAAAAGCCACCTGGTACATTTTATCTTACCGAATTTGTTTTAAATTCTAAACTGTAACTTTGTTCAGGAGAGGCTTTTGCAAAGATAGCAGCGAACTGTACAAATGAAGTTAGTCATGGAGGTTCTTGTTGAAATGAACTTGCCATCTGATATGTATAGCTGTATACTTGAGTCTTTCTCGGTTTATTTTTGTAGATTAGCATTTGACCTGTAAACAGGACTAGTTCACTTTAAGAAACTAAGGTAGATGTACATACCTGGAGGTATCTGTTATCCAGCTTTTCCTTTGAGTGGGTATTTGCACAATGAGGGTAACCGTTTGTGGCCCACTGAATGACTGATCTAATGATGTTGATATTATGAGTCCTGCACTCAGATGAAAATAACTGATGACTGAATTTTTTTTGTATTAAAGGAATGAGAAAAGAATACATGAATCTGTTAATAAAACACTATGATCTACCAAATATGAAATGTTTCATAAAGATCTAAGGAAATAAAGGAAATTTTAAAACAGGGTAGTCTTAAAATTTTTAGTTACATAGCAATTTAGAAAGTTTAAAAGTTTTTGACGTTAATGAAGAAACAAGATAAAACATCTCTGAATATATTTGGATGCCAACACAATAAATAAAATGCAAATACATTTTAAACAGCTCTAATAAAGATTAAAAATGTAGATTTCTGGGTTTTATCCCAACTCGCTGAATCTCTGGGGTGGGGCCTGTAGGACTGCAGTTTAACCTCTGCTGGTGATTCCTATGCACACTGACATTTGGGAACTGAGGAAATTACATAGTGAGCACTTCGCTCTGTCCTGCGTAGCTGTGGAACCAACTGAGACGTCTCACTGAACAGAAGTGACTCAAAGGGATGGGAACCAGTTGGAGTAAGGTAGGAAATGGATATATATTGGGCATCTACTTAACCACCAGGTGCTGTCCACACATTATCTGATTTAATCACTTCGAGAGTATATCTTTATTTTCTTCGTAATGGGCCAGTCTTTCAAAGTTAGTTGAATTTCCTATATAATTTCTGAATTAGTAGAAGTCACCTCTCTAGCTTAGGTCCAGAAACAGAAAGCCCTTAATTCTGCTGTTGGCATTCAGTGCTGCCTGTGCTAGGTTTACCAGGCTGTCTAGCTTGAACTTCCTGGTGACCATATTTACTGGGGCAGCTAATTTCATTTTGCCACAGAAATGAGTTTAGTGTAATTATATTCCACTAAATGACTTAAAGGAAATAGTTTTGTTACTAGAGTCTTTTTTCACACAGGATATAAAAATGTGACTCTAGTATTTTATGTAAGAGTATCTCCCCCTGCTCTGTTGTTGATTTTGAATTATTTTAAATTTTATTCATAGAAAGATCTGAATAAGAATGCAAGAATGGAAAAAGGCAGATTCAAAAGTTTACAAAAGAAAATGTAACATTTAGTCAAAGGGAATATAAAGACAATATAATGGATTTTTTAAAAAATCTATTGATTTCAGAGAGGAAGGGAGGGGGGGGAGAGAGAAATATCAATGATGAGAGAATCATTGACCTGCTGCCTCCTGCATGGCCCCTACTGGGGATCGATCCCACAACCCAAGCATGTGCCCTTGACAGGAATCGAACCCGGGACCTTTGAGATCACAAGCTGATGTGGACTTTAACTTAATCTTTTCAAGTTAGAGTGAGTTACAAATGTATTTTTATTTTTAAAAAAAATATTTTATTGATATTTTACAGAGAGGAAAGGAGAGAGAGTTAGAAACATCAATGAGAGAGAAACATCAATTAGCTGCCTCCTGCACACCCCCTACTGGGGATGTGCCCGCAACCAAGGTACATGCCCTTGACCGGAATTGAACGTGGGACCTTTCAGTCCGCAGGCTGAAGCTCTATCCACTGAGCCAAACCGGTTTAGGCTACAAATGTATTTTTAAAGCTGTATGTGTCTCAAGTTCTCTATATGGGCCTGTGTTGGAAGCTGCCCATTGCCTTTACTAGCAGAGACGTGTGGACAAGGAACCCAGGCTGGTCAACCTTGAAGCTCTGAAAGGTCAGAGCCAACCACCCACTGTCTATTGAGACAAAGGGAGCTAAGCAACTTGCACCTTTTAGTTTTATGGAAATCCTTGCTGACTGGCTAATATTGGAATTGTCTGCCTAAAGGCTATGGGTGCATCCCACAGCCTTAATAGAAGGGATGTGCAAGGCCAGAGTGGGGCGGAGTCCTTCCCCTTGAGTTGGGCTCCCGTCTGGCCCTAATATTTCCAAATTAATATTTTCTAGTCTCTTTGTGTGCGGCCTCTTTCAGAGCCTGAACCCTGAACCACATGGGACATGGGGGCGGGGGCGGGCACTCGCAACTGGCAGCACAAACATGGGGCGGTCATACTTGCAGGCCCGTGCCCCTAAATTTCACTGCTGTAATGACTAAATTAATGGCCACAAAGCACATAGGGTCACTCATTTCTGACAAACTTTCTTATATACCCTCTTGCATGTTCACTTTCCTACGCCTCCAGATGACTTTCATACCTCCTCCTCCTAACCTTGCTGTACATACTTCCATCTCCCATCCTACGTCCTTCTCTGCCAGCCACACTCCTGCCTCTCCTACCGCCCACTCCTCAACCTGCTTACACCTGGTGCCACACTCAGACCAGGACTAGCCTCTGTGCGCTTATCCAAAGTCTGCCAACCTTCACTTCCTCGAGGATATGAAACCTACAGATTCCCCATCTCCATCTCTCTTGGGTCATACCCATCAGCATGTACTACTAAACAAGTCTTAGTATTTGCTTTCTTTAAAGAAAAACATTTTTTTAAAAATATATTTTATTGATTTTTTACAGAGAGGAAGGGAAAGGGATAGAGTTAGAAACATCGATGAGAGAGAGACATCAATCAGCCGCCTCCTGCACAACCCCACTGGGGATGTGCCCGAAACCAGAATACATGCCCTTGACCGGAATCGAACCTGGGACCCTTTAGTCCACAGGCCGACGCTCTATCCACTGAGCCAAACCGGTTTCGGCTAAAGAAAAATTTCTTGTGGGGGGAAAAAAAACAAAACTGGTTTCTTTCTCTTCAACTAGCCTCTCAACCTTCTCCAGTCGCTTTTTTACCTTTCTCAGTCCACCAGAATCACTCCTGATATGGCCAAGAAATGATTTCCTGTTTGCCAAATCCATTAGTCACCCATCTGTATCTTAGTGGGCATCTCCATGGCATTCAATCTTACTGGCCATGCCCTCTTTTCTTGGCAGACTTCCACTGGTGAGCCCTTTCCAGGATTGGCCAGCCACTGCTACCCATCTGCACTTTGTTTCTGGATAAGCTCATTGCGAGCCAGAGCTTTACCTTTCACAGATATGCCGATGACCCCTGGATCTCTATCTCCATTCCTAACTTCTCACAAGTCTGGACTTTAGTATTTGCCTTTGACATCTCTGCTCAGTAGACATCTCAAAAATTAACATATAGAAGGTGACCACATAATATACAATGTATTTCAACCTGAGACACTTGACAAAGCACCACTGAAAGCATCTAGTTTCTCCAAGCGTTTCCCATCGCACTCAGAATAAGATTCTGCTCTTTCGATGGACGTGCAATACTCAACCTGCACCACTCTCCTTGGCCCTCCATTCTGCCCCCACTGTACTGCCATTCCTTTTCTTTTTTAAAATATATTTCTTTATTGATTTCAGAGAGGAAGGGAGGAGGAGAGAGAGACAGAAACATCAATGATGAGAATCATTGATTGGCTGCCTTCTGCACGCCCCCTACTGGGGATCAAGTCTGCAACCCAGGCATGTGCCCTTGGCCGGAATCGAACCTGGGACCCTTCAGTCCGTAGGCTGACGCTCTATCCACTGAGCCAAGCCGGCTAGAGCTCATTCCTTTTCTTGAACAAACATCCCCAGGTGACTCTGGGTAACTAACTAACCCTCTGTTGTGCCCGAGTCTTCTCATCTGTAGACCAGTAAAAAACGGTACCCAACTCCTACTGTTGCAAAGCACAGTGTGCCTGGCACTCGGTATTGTGTAGATTTCTTTTCTCTCCTAAGGAACTTAACAGAACTGGATAGTGCGGGCTACTTGCATTTGCTGAAGACATGGCCTGCATTTTTCATAACATTTTCCTTAAGAAAAGGCCATGCACACACAGTGCCCAGAGGTTTGACTATCAGAGTCAGTTGTTGTCAGAAGTTCAAACTCCACAGCTGAAAGTGGGTTTGACTCTCGGAGCCAATTGTTGTTAGAAGTTCAAACTCCACAGCTGAAAGTGGGCCAGTCTTTATCTGGGTAATGTTTATCTTGGCAAGATTTAGACACAGAAATGTGAAATGCTACTGAAGTACCAACCATCACACACGTTCCCTTTTACAGGCAGACCTGGATTTTCAGAAAGTTCTTAAAAATGCTCCATGTACTTCAAATGTATCTGAATTAGATCATTTCAAATTGAAGGCATTTTACAGAGAAGTTTTCATAAAAAATCCCTAAATCTGTTGGTACTCACTCTTTTGGCAGGTCAGGGAGGGGTGACTTTTTTCATGCCAACTCATAAGCAATCCTTTTCCTACTCGCAAGGTTTGAAAAGAAGTCGGATCACAGTAAATCTGGGCTGTGACTTGGCAGCTGAGCGGCCTCTCTAAGCTTCAGTTTCCTCATCTGTAAACGGGGAAAAGTAATGAAAGCACTTAAAAGCACTTCATGAGAGAGGAAAATGATCAATTTTAAATAAGCTGACCATATAAATAAGCTCTCATTGTTCTTTCTGGATAATACTTGGTTCTGAAAGTTACTCATTCCAATCAGGACATAAAATCAGCTTTCTCTAAAAAAAAAAAAAAAAAAAAGATACTAGAAATCCGCTGATGTTTCACTTTAACACTAAGCTACAGAAGTGATGTCTCAGAGCTGGTGGTGAGGAAGAAGACTGGGTCTACATCCCAGATGAAATGTGCTAGATAAATAAAAAAGACACCTGTTTCCCTGGCCAGTGTGGCTTGGTGGTTTGAGCGTCAACCAATGAACCAGGACGTCATGGTTTGACTCCCAGACAGGGCAGGTGCCCAGGTTACAGGCTCGATTCCCATAGGGGGTGTGCAGGAGGCAGCTGATCAATGATTCTCTCTCATCATTGGTGTTTCTCTCCCTCTCCCTCTCTCTGAAATCAATAAAAATAAAATTTTTAAAAATGACACCTGTCAGTTTCTTAGGAATGATTCACTTATATCACACTAATGTGCCATTGACAAGATTTTTTTTTAATAGCCTAGGATCAAAGTGAGCAACTTTTATTTAAAAGAAATGGAATTTATATTTTATAATATAGCATATGAGTTGGGGGATATTTACTTAGAGGTAAAATGACTGGTGCTTACAAACAGCCTGAATCCTGTTCATTCTGCACTGCCAGAGGGAAGCGGTATCAGCCAGTGAGCTACTCATCGACATGTAACGGTGCCACAGGGTTAAATAATGGCCTTCCTTTTTTGGCCTGGATTTTCCCAAAGTTAGCCTCAAACTCCTTTTTTGTCCCATTTAGACTTGCTAGATGTCCATCCTTGACTCTGTAGCCTAAGGAATTCAGTTTCCTTATCCTGTACTGCACTATCTGCGGAGTTAATTCCAGAACCATGGGCGTTTCTCGTATCTGAGCTATGGAAATGCCTTCTTTCAATAATCCCTGAATTCTCTCTTCCAAAATGGGAACGGAATAATATAAAAGGGCAGGGCATTTCAAGACTAACTGCTTCAGTTCCTGAGCTGTGCATTTAAAAGCATTTTTAGAAAAGGAAATACTGTTCTGTATACTTTTTAGGCCAAGCTGGAAAAGAAACCCTTTCAGTTTGGACAGAAGTTGGAGAATCTCAGCGTCTGTGAAACCTTGCTCCTGGAGAAATTCCAGTGTTTCCTTTATAGCTGCAGGAGAATTTAACAAAATAAATGGGTTTTGGCTTAATAACTTTAGTAACCAAACTTTCATGTTGGTCTCAGAGCTGCCTAACTTTAGATAACTCTCTTGGAGAATCCTTATCACTTGCTTATTCTTCTCGACAGGATTATGAAAAATACTAGGTGCAGTTGTCAGAAATCTGCTAATGACCACATTTTTGAGTCCCAACTCTTGAAAGAACTGCACGTTCAGTTTCCGGTTCTCCGGGTCTTTCACTGTAAAGAAAGATTCTGGAAACTGTTCTATTAACTTGACTATCTCTTCCTCATTTTTGCAGATGGACTGCCAGAGTTCTCTCTGGGAGTTAACGGCGCTGGGACTGCAGACAATGGCCTCCGGGCAGCGTTCCAAAATACTGGCTATGGCCGTCTTGTTGGCACCTAGTTGTTGTAAAATATTCGCAATTTCTTCAACGTAGGTTTCATCCTCCAAGAGGACCCATCCTTTCAATCTGCGTATTTTCCTGATGTCAACTGAAAACTTATGGAGCTTTTCCACTGTTCTCTGGTTTTCTTTGTTAGGCTGATGGTCAGTTGTAGAGGTGAAGCAAGCTTTTAAAAAAGGCCTGTGTGTGGGAGCTGGTAGCATCTTTCTGGAAGAACACAGCCTGCAAGGCTGGGATCTCAGCAGCAGCTTCCACAGCATGCCTGAGACCCACCAGCTCATCCCCACCGTCCGGTGACACAGAAGGTACTCCGGGGGCCTGAGAGGAAGAAAATACAGGATTTAACAGGGTTGTTGACTTGTAGAACACAAATCTGAGCTGTAAGCAGTGAGCATGGAAATAACATGGATTTAAGTTAGGCAGGAAAATGATGCATGTGGAATATAACATACATCCTCTTACATAATTTGTAAAGTAACTACTTCCTCACAACTTAGGCATCTTACACTTTATAAACCTATTGTCATTTGAGCTTCGCAGTAACCTTGTGACTTAGTTATTTCTCTTTCAGAGCAGTAGCAAGACACAAACAGTTCAAAGGATCACAGACTGTAGATGTCATTTTGACACAACTTCCCCCTCCTACAGCTCTGATACGTTTCTCTTTAGGAGACATATATTACTTACTTACATACACACAGAGGTTGTTTGTTCTTGCTTTTAACATTTTACATTTTCAAGGTGATATTTAGCAGAAGTATTTATTAAGAAGGGGGGGCATCATCTCTAATTTTATATTTCAGAGAAAATATTTTTGCTGAATAACTATTACCCAAATAAGTCAGTTAATTTGTTTTATTTAAAGCGAGTATATATATACATATATATATATATATATATATATGCTTGTTCTATGAGAATTATGTGAAATTTTTTATAAGTCCAGAATTAAAATAAGTCTTGGTGGTACAATGAGAGAGATGTGTGACTGCCCCAGCAGAGCCATGGGAGTGGCATGTCAGCTGTGGAATGGGGACCATCTTATCTAATAAAGAAGGGATATACATTTTTTTAAAATACATTTTATTGATTTTTTTACAGAGAGGAAGGGAGAGGGATAGAGAGTTAGAAACATCAATAAGAGAAAGACATCGATCAGCTGCCTCTTGCACACCTCCTCCTGGGGAAGTGCTCACACCAAGGTACGTGCCCTTGACCGGAATCGAACCTGGGACCCTTCAGTCCGCAGACTGACGCTCTATCCACTGAGCCAAACCGGTTTTGGCAAGAAGGGATATACAAATTGACCATCACATTTTAACACTCAAGATGGCTGCCCCCACAGAAGAGGCCAAGTTCCCATAATGAGATTTAACAAACAATCAGCAGGAACTTGAGGCTGTATGGCACTGGGCTGGGGACCTCAGGTCGCATACCATTGCCCCAGGCAGGGGGACCTGAGGCTTTGACCCCCACCCGGCGGGGCTTGGTCTGGGTCTCGTGCGATTTCGAGGCACATGTTGGTGGGCGGGGACTTGACTCTGGCTTCCATGGTGCACCCCAAACTCTGACAGGAGAAAGGTTTTCATATAAGTTTTACTAATTTTCTTTCATCTCTGACAATTCTATTATAGAGAAAGGGCAAATAGCAGTATTAAAATATTGCCTCTAATTAATCCCCTTTTCATGTGAACAAACTTCATGCACGGGGTCACTAGCACCTTCTGAGAGTCTAACCAGCGGTCCCCACTGGACAGCGTTAGCTACGGAGAGAGGCTACCCTGTGCCTGATGCGTTGTAGCCTTGCACTATTTTCTCGTGTTTCCGGTAATGAAAACATGCCTAGCTGGTGGTTTTAACTTTTCGTACCTGAGATTGAAGGGTCTTGGCTCTACCACAAAAGTGTCGTGCTGCTATTTGATAGTGAACAGCGTTTCCTTAGTATTTGTAGGTTTGAAGGAAAACAAGCCACTTCCAATCCCTGCCTTTAATAATGCCTTTTCCACACATGCCAAGGACTCCTCACTTGTTTTTTTAAGATCTAAAACCATTTTATCTATCTATCTATCTATCTATCTATCTATTTTTGCTTTCTTAGTATTCGATTTATTTTTTCCATTTTTTAAAATAAATTTTATTGATTTTTTTTTTACAGAGAGGAAGGGAGAGGGATAGAGAGTTAGAAATATCGATGAGAGAGAGACATCGATCAGCCGCCTCCTGCACGACTCCTCCTGGGGATGTGCCAGCAACCAGGATACATGCCCTTCACCGGAATCGAACCTGGGACCTTTCAGTCTGCAGACCGATGTTCTATCCACTGAGCCAAACCGGTCTCGGCTTTTTTTCCTTTTTTTAAATTAAGGTATTACATGTGTACATATCTTCCCATTCTCACGGTTTTTAAAAAATATATTTTTTTATTGATTTTTTACAGAGAGAGGAAGGGAGAGGTTATAGAGAGTTAGAAACATTGGTCAGAAATATCGATCAGCTGCCTCTTGCATACCTGCCACTAGGATTTGCCTGCAACCAGGTACATGCCTTTGACCAGAACCAAACCTGGGACCCTTCAGTCCTCAGGCTGACGCTCTATCCACTGAGCCAAACCTGGTTAGGGCAAGGACTCCTCACTTTCAAGTCCTAACTACTCCAAATAAATGATTATTCTATTTCTAAGGAAGAATAACAGAGAACAATGCTCTCATTTTGGTTTACTTTTGGTAGAATAGCTCAGTTAGTGCCTATGATGTCAAAAGTAACTGTAGGCGTAGCTTCTGTTTTACTTCTAGTAGTTCAACCCGAGTTTTCTTCAGATATTCCCTAATACCAGTTTCCTTAAATAACTCTCTACTAGCAAGATATAAATAATAGTTTTTAAATTTCTGAGAAGATCAAGGATTTTAACAGCAAGGACGTTCATCTAGGCTGGAGTCCCACACCCCACTGTCATGGAATCCCACAAGTTTGAGCCTCACATCTGTACCACCACTGGAAGGACTGTGGCTCAGCAGCCAAACTCACCAACTGCCCTGGCTCTAATGTATGGGGCCATCTTGGAAAAGTCACCTAACCTCAGATTACACAAGCAGTAATTAGAATATAGCCTCCCAGTAAATGTTCAATAAAATTAAAATAACAACAGCATCATCTGTGTAGTAGAACAGCAGATAAACCTTATAGGAATACTGCAAGGGTTAAAATGCATGTCAAGTACTTTGTGCACAGCCTCGTATAAGTACTCAATAAATGGTAGCCATGACTAGGAAACATGGAGCTAAATTTTTTGTAGTAATGTGACTTTTAGACAGAAGTACAGTATACAAAAAAATAACTGAAAATTGTGAAAACTATATTGTAAGTGCTTTTATAAGCACATAACTGCTTATGAAAGTAATGCAGTCTCATTATGGAGAATCTGCCAAATTCTGAAAAGTGTAAGGAAATGGAAAAAAATCTTTCATAATTCCATCACTTATAGAACACTATTCATATTCTGGCATGTAAGTACAGTTTGATTCTATGCTTCTTGCCCCCTTTATTATGATTTTTAAATATATAAACCTGCCTTAGACATGACAATTTGTTCCAAGCTCAGCCTATCAAGTGAAAATTGCAGAAACTCAAACATTTCCTGGAAAATCTCCTGAGCGGGCACCACCCCGAATGCCAGTCCCGCGCCAGGGGTTCCTCCAGGCCTGGAACAGATGCCAGGGTTTGGCTAAGCACCAGATGGAGTAGTTGGCTTGCTCTGGAGTTACATCACAAAAAGTGGCAGGTCATTGAGTATTAGAACTACAGTGACCACAGCGAGTGGGGATGTGCCTGCAACCAAGGTACATGCCCAAGGAACTACATTGTACTTGCCCAGTGAGGCTAAGGGCAAAGCAGGCTGCCTCCCTTTGTCTGCTTACTCCAGAGTGAACTATCCTGTGTTCGGGTGAGTGGGCTGAGCAGTTAAAGCTGTCTGTCTTGCTCTAGCTCTCTCTCTCTCTCTCTGATGAACAAACGTCGTTGACTATGAAAGTGGAAAGCACAAATGCCGTGGCTCCTCTACAATCAATACACATTGTACAGGGGTGGGCAAAAGTAGGTTTACAGTTGTAGTACTAACAACATCTTTTATACTAAAAGCCTAATATGCAAATTGTCCCCTTGACCAGGAGTTTGACCGCTTGCTATAACGTGTGCTGACCACCAGGGGGCGGCACAGAGCATGGTGGGCATCAGCAACGCTGCGCTGGCAGCAGTGGAGATGCTGTCAGCCCCCTGGTGGACCCCAAGGAGAGCAGGACCTTGGTGGGATGGTGGAGCAGGTGAGGGGGCAGTGCCAGACCAGGCGGGATGCCAAGTGGGGCTGTGCGAGGTAGAGCCCAATATCCGTAGGCCACCGGAGGGACCCCAGTAGTGCACAAATTCATGCATTGGGCCTCTAGTAATACAGTGGTACCTCGAGATACGAGTTTAATTCGTTCCGTAACCTTGAGGCGTGGGAAACTATGAGACGCTCGGTAAACTGGTAGATCGTGTGCAGCCGGCCGATCCGCGCAATTACTCCTATCTCAAATATTGCTCAAAGCAAAAATCACTCGTTCGAAGGCTCGTATCTCAAAAATCTCGTATGTTAGGGCACTCGTATCTCGAGGTACCACTGTAAATAACAATACAAGAATAAACTTGTGTTTAGTGTACTCACAACTGTAAACCTACCTTTGCCTGTCCTCCTATTTGTATTTTATTCTTTAATCCACTATATATACCTTGGCATCAAAAGTGCTCTAAATATATAAAATGACTGCATGATATAAGGGATGAATATCCTCTAATTTTGTAATTTACTTCCTAGTATTGAGTAGTTGGGCTATTTGTAATTTTTTGCTATATGCTAAATACGTGCTGCACATTTCCTATATTTCCCGTTAGGATGAACTTCTGGGAAGAGAATTACTGAAGAGGAGAGATGTGAAGTTCAGTTGTTAATGTACTACCCAGAAAAACTATCCCAACCCATATTCTCACAAGCAGTATGAGTGATTCTCTCATCAGTTATAAATTTAATAGGTGATAATGAACTCAACACTAATTTAACTTCATTTTATTAATAATGAGGCTGAACTTTTCTTAAATCATGTTGACCATCTGTGTTGCCTATGAACTATTCCTGCCGTTTGCCTTTTTTCTCAGTGGCATTAAGTAAATTCACTATGTTGCACAACCACTACCACTACTTCCAGAACTTTTTCATCACCCCAGGCACAAACTCTGTACCCCGTTAAACAATATCTCCACATTCCTTTCTCCACTCGGCGCTGGTAATTTCTATTTTACTTTCTGTTTCTCTGACCTTGCCTGTTCTTGGTACTTCACAGAAGTGGAATCATACATTTGTCTTGTGTCTGGCTTATTTCGCTTAGCATGTCTTCCTAGTCTATACATAGTACAGCATGAGTAATAAATAGATGAAGCCTCCTGTCCCCGTTATACTGTGGACTCTCTTCAAACTCTGGATGGTTCCTCTGTGCCACTTGTCATAGCTGCAGTTATTCGTGTTATTTCTGTTCCGCCCTCCATGAGGCAGAGATTGGCTACCATACTCCAATGAATTGCTTCCCTACCCTCCACGGGTGGGCTGACACAGGTGAATCCACAGGAGGCATTCCTAGTCAGGTGACCTTTGTGTCTGCTTCTCCATAGCAACCGACTCTTGATGCTATTGTAGCAATCACTACATTCCTGAAAGTTTGTTATTCATTCAATCAGAAGTATTTTGGCTTTAAGTTATACAATGTGTCAGGCATTATGCTAATATTAGCTCTTTTGCTAAAATGTTTCTTCATACCACGGGTGTGGCTCAGTGGATAGAGCATCGCCTGCAGACTGAAGGGTCCCAGGTTCCATTCCGGTCAAAGGCATGTACCTTGGTTGTGGGTGCATCCCCAGTGGGGGTGTGCAGGAGGCAGCTGATCCATGTTTCTCTCTCTCATCGATGTTTCTAGCTTCTAACTCTCTCCCTTCCTCTCTGTGAAAAATCAATGAAATATATTTTAAAAAAATGTTTCTTCATACTTCTGGATCATAGACCCACCAGAGAACCTGATGATGAGAGCCACAGACTCTCTTTCAAAACACACACACACACACACACACACACACACAAAACAACAAAACAAAAACCAATGTTTGTTCTGCAAAAGATTTTAGCAGGATTAAGTTAAGCAGGATTCAGATCCTGCAGCCCAACTCTGAACAAAGCACCGGGAGGGCAGGGTCCGATGCTCTTCTACTCTATCTCTGTACCAAGCCAAGACCTCGGTCCACAGAGGAGTCACCTCAGAGTCTGTCCCCTGGATCGGAATGAGCAAACCATGGAGCTACCTAACCTGGTGGCCAAAGCTGTGGGCTGCTGGGCATCCTTCCTGGTCACGTACTGTGACCTGAGGAGGTCAGCTCACCTCTCGGCCGCAGTTTGATCAGGAGGGAAACGGGGACACACTACCTCCTGGGCGACTGGGAAGAAGAAACGAGTTAATAACAAAACCGACAGCGTATTCATCAGAAAGCTCCTCCTACAGCCCCTTTCAAAGACGGGAACACAGATCAAGTCCCAGAAAAGCAACCTGTCCAAGCTGCTCGGCTAATGGAGGGCAGACCCGGCATTCCCGCCCCACAGAGTCCAGCCCTCGCCCGGTGCCCTGCACACGGGGAAATGCTGGCGAGAACACGGCGCGAGCTCTTCTCTGAAACTTCATGTTTCCCGGGCATTTTTAAAAAAATATATATTTTATTGATTTTTTGCCAAAACCGGTGTGGCTCAGTGGATAGAGCATCGGCTTGCGGACTGAAGGGTCCCAGGTTCGATTCCCGTCCGGGGCATGTGCCTTGGTTGCGGGCATATCCCCAGTAGGGGGCGTGCAGGAGGCGGCTGATCGATGTCTCTCTCTCATCGATGTTTCTAACTCTCTATCCCTCTCCCTTCCTCTCTGTGAAAAATCGATAAAATATATTAAAAAAAAAAGAGATAGAAAGTCAGAAACATCGATGAGAGAGAGAGACAGCAATCAGCCGCCTCCTGCACGCCCCCTACTGGAGATGTGCCCGCAACCAAGGCACATGCCCCGGACGGGAATCGAACCCGGGACCCTTCAGTCCTCAGGCTGACGCTCCGTCCACTGCTTCTTACAGACCAGCGCCTCTGTGACCTCTCACCTCGGCTAAGTGCTGCTTCCTGACGTGTACGAACTCTGAGTTTCAAACAAGCCCCCGTGGGTACGAAAGGGAAACGGAAGGCCCGCGGCAGAGAATCTGGGGGAGCCATCGAAAGCCGCACGCCCGTCGGGGGCGACCTGCGCTTTTCCGGGGAAACTTCCGGCCCGTGGCGCCCCGGCGTCCGCCCCGGCCCGGCCGGCGCAGCTGAGCGGCGGGCGGGCGGGCGGCCCCGGAACCCCGCCTCGCAGCCACGGCCAGGCCGGTGGGGGGCGACTACTCCCGGGGCGGGTGTGGGGCGGGGAGAAGGGACGGGCCTCACCTGTACGGCGCCCGCTCCCGGCCCGGGCAGAGGGTCCCGGGCGCCGGCTCGGTGCTCCCTCCCTCCGCCGGCCGCGGGTTAGGAGCCAGGCCCCGGCCTGGAGCTGCCTGTGACTTTCCCTCAGCGGCGCCAACTAGGTCACCTGCCTTCGCCGGCAGCCAATCAGAACGCGGCAGACCCGTGCGCCCGCAGACTCACGCCCCCAGCGCAGCCAATCCGAGCGCAGGGCAGGCCACGTGACCCTCGGGACGCCCATTGATGCCGCCAGGCGGGGCGGGGCAGGCGGGGCGGGGCGGGAGGGGCTGGGTCGCAGGCAGGAGCGGGGTCAGACGGCAGGCGCGGGGTGTCGTGGGAATCACCTTTCCAGGGGACTGCGCCGGCGGGTGCAGGCAAATGACTGCCTCTGGCATTTTCACTCTCTTTCCTTTCCCGCGATTTATAAAAGTTGGGGAGTTTCAGCTATTTGGTCCCTTGGGGAGTGTCACTGACCCGTAAGGAAAAAATGTAGAATTAACTCAGAAACCACTGCGTATGTAAGCTAGAGCCGTTCAGAATTCCCAGAATAATTCAATGGGCAAAGAACTAATTTGCAAAAGCCCCAGATCTCTTTGGAACACATGGAGCCTTTCTGCGACCCAGGGTTCCAGTTCCCCCCACCCAGCAGCCAGTGGTGTCTGATTCATCTTTAAAAACCGCCCCCTAAACACACAAAAAAACCTCCCTCCTGCCGTTCCCACCTAAGTACTTGCCTTTCCTGTGAACTGCCAACGGGTTTACATTTCAATTACTTGGGACGCCAATAAATGAATTCCTCCTTAAAACCAGGCTCAAGGTCGGTCTCACTTGCTCTCACGTTGATCCCATCCAATCAACAAATGTTTGTGGCATGCCTAATGAAGTTTCAGCCACGGGAAACGGCAAGGAGCAGACAGACATCAGTGGACAGGACAAAGGGGAATAAAGTACAGTGGCACCTCGAGATACGAGTGCCCTAACATACGAGATTTTTGCTTTGAAATACGAGCAACAGTTGAGATAGGAGTCATCGCACGGATCGGCCGGCTGCACACGACCCACCAGTTTACCGCGACTCCAGCGTCTCATAGTTTCCCACGCCTCAAGATTACGGAACGAATTAAACTCGTATCTCAAGATACCACTGTACATTTCCTGCCCTGGGAGTGTACATTCTAGTGGAAGACAAAGACATGAACAACATGATAAATGGCAACTCCAGTGACATGTTTCCCGGGACAGGGTGCCCTGACCTTGCCTCCTCTGCTGTGTGTGGGAGCTGGGAGTCAGGAGAGCTGTCAGATTTTCCCAGCGTTTTCATAGCCCACTGTGCACAATGCTAACACAGCCTTAGCCCGCGGCGCTGCGATTCTTCCAGGCTGCCCTCTCACCTGGTGGAGTCAACTCCCTGTGCCTACTGATGAATTTACTCTCCTGAGAATAATGCTTGGCACACGGTAGGGACTCGGGAAAGTTGAACTAAATCTTTGAGGCTAGCCTTCGCACCCAATTTGTGCTGAATAAGGCTTTGCTGAGAGGGACTGATATTGGACTTTCATGCAAGAATCTTGACCCTTTGTTTCAAGATTGACTTTGATCTCCAGGATAATCTAGAATGAACTGTTTTTTTTAATATATATACTATAATGTAGGAGAGTGCTTGTCCTGTAATCCTTTTCAAGTTACCCTTATAAAAAAAATACCACCACCTTATTGTGGTTTTATTGAACTTTTTCCTGATATACAGGGACTTGGTATCCAGACTAACCAAAGTATCTCACATGTATTTAGGAAAGGGAATCAGATTAGGATGCAGAGAAGAGAAAGAAGCTGAGGAGTGTATACTCAGGCCTTAGAACCTCATGGTCAGGAGGGAGGGAGCAGAGATATCCACTACTGTGCTAGCAGCTTGTACCAGGGCTCCACATAACTGTGAGGAATGATAATATGCATAACCTGTGAATCAAAACTTGAAACTGACCAACTCAACTATGCCAACTGTATTAATGTTACCTAAAGCATTTCCATCCTAAATATTTAAATTGTGCCTTTCTAGGACCATAAAATCAGAAGGAAAAAAAACACAAACTTTGGATGGAGAAATGGGAGAAAGTACCTAGTATTATGCATAGCCTATATAATAAAAGGATAATATGCAAATTGACCCTAAGGCAGAACAACCAGGATGGACAGTCACTATGACACGCACTGAGCACAGGGGAGAGGGGGAGAGAGAAGGGGTAGACGCTCCATGCAGGAGCTGCCCCCTGGTAGTCAATGTGCTCCCACAGGAGGAACTCCACTCAGCTATAAACTGTAAATGCAGCAGCAGTGGCCGGAGCCTCTCCCGCCTTCTCCACAGCACTAAGGATGTCCAGCTGAAGGGTTAGGCCCAATCTCCAGGGGAACAGGCCTAAGCTGTCAGTCAGACACCCCCCAGGGGTTCCCAGGCTGCAGGGGGATGTCTGACTACCAGCTTAGGCCCGATCCCCTGGGAGCGGGCCTACACTGGCAGGTGGACATCCCTCAAGGGCTCCTAGACTGTGAGAGGGTTCAGGCCAGGCTGAGAGGACACCTCCATCACTGGGAGTGCACGACTTTTCATGCACCGGGCCTGTAGTTATCTATAAGAAAATCACAAACATGCCGAAACCGGTTTGGCTCAGTGGATAGAGCATCGACTGAAGGGTCCCAGGTTCGATTCCAGTCAAGGCCATGTACCTTAGATGCGGGTACATCCCCAGTAGGGAATGTGCAGGAGGCAGCTGGTTGATGTTTCTCTCTCATCAATGTTTCTATCTTTCTCTCTTCCTCTCTGTAAAAAAAACAATAAAATATATTAAAAAAAAAAAAGAAAATCACCAACATAAAATCCTTAAGTTTCTAGGATGTAAGAGATGCATTAAAAAATGATACTGTTGGCAAAACCGGTTTGGCACAGTAGATAGAGTGTCGGCCTGTGGACTGAAGGGTCCCAGGTTCAATTCCGGTCAGGGGTATGTATCTTGGTTGCGGGCACATTCCCAGTAGGAGGTATGCAGGAGGCGGCTGATAGGTGTCTCTCTCTCATCGATGTTTCTAACTCTCTATCCTCTCCCTTCCTTTCTGTAAAAAAATCAATAAAATATATATTTTTTTAAATGATACTGTTACCAGTTTTTGTATCCCAAATTTATTAATTTAAGTGGATGTGAAAAATATAAGGACCTTGCATTGGCTCATACAAAAGCTTGGTCCTCTCAACTCAATTTTTCCAGGTTGCCAGCATAGTTTTTTGGTAGTAAGAATTCAAGAAGTACCATGGTACCTCGAGATATGAGTTTAATTCGTTCTGTAACCTTGAGGCGTGGGAAACTATGAGACGTTCGAGTTGCGGTAAACTGGTGGGTCATGTGCAGCCGGCCGATCCTCGTGATTATACTCCTATCTCAAATGTTGCTCGTATTTCAAAGCAAAAATCGCTCACTCGATGGCTCGTATCTCAAAAATCTCGTATGTTAGGGCACTCGTATCTCGAGGTACCACTGTATTTGCTGAATGAATAAAAGGTCTTGAATCCCTCAAAGGGTAGGGGAGGGTTTTAGAACACTAACCCTTCTAGTGAGGGGAAACACTGTATTCAAACACAGTGCACCTACTCAGTTGGAGCAAATTGATTGAAACCTCTTTCCCTTTCAGTCATTCTTCTTAGCCACAATTTAGACCAAACTAAAAAAGCTTTAAGAAGCTCCACCAAACTCTAAAAAAAAAAAAAAAAAAAATCCCCCAACATATCAGTCGCTTTGTTGAAATAGTGTTCTTTTATTGAAATAATTATTAACCTTAAAACTGAATCTTTTATTCCCCTGGATGGTGATTGTAAATCCCAGGCCTATGAATTTTTTCAGTTCTGTACTGTGCAATGAGGTCCAAAGAGGATGATGTGAAGTATGAGTATTATGAGAATCAATTAAAATATTACACCTTCTTAACAATGGTGACAGAAGGCACATTTTTTTTTCAGTAACAGAATTTATTGATCAGTATAAATTCATTATCTAGGATACTGTTAAAAATGAATATCATCTAAAATGTAATGTTCTATCTGGACTTTTGACTCAAATTTATCCTCAGTTAGCTTTAAATGTAATTATCACACTAAACACCTATCGTTACTAAGGTTAAGAAAACAAAATGCTACTCGGTAAGAATTAGCCTACCACCGAGACCTGTTTGGCTCAGTGGATAGAGCATCAGCCTGCGGACTGAAAGGTCCTGGGTTCGATTCCGGTTGGGGGCATGTACCTTGCTTGCGGGCACATCTCCAGTGTGGGGTGTGCAGGAGGCGGCTGATTGATGTCTCTCTCTCATCGATGTTTCTGACTTTCTATCCCTCTCCCTTCCTCTCTGTGAAAAATCAATAAAATATGTTTAAAAAATAATAATTAGCCTACCAGAAACAGGAAAAGGATAGTAATAATAATAATAATAATCTACTCTAATAAAAGAGAAAGATGCAATTGACCGTACCTTTACAACGCCCACTACCCAAATAGGAGTATGCAAATTAACCCAACAAATATGGCGGATTAATTAGCATGCGCAGGTGTTGAGTGGCAGGGGGCATTCTGCACCACCCCAGCTGCTCTGGGCCTCTGGGTAACATGGGAAACCTGAAAGGTGGCTCTGGGCAGGAGCAAAGGTGGTGCTGGCAGCTAGGGGAAGGAAGATCCATTTTTGCATGAATCTTCATGCATTGGGCCTCTAGTAATGATAATGGCAACTGACCAGGGCTGCAGGATATGGTGACACAGACCATGCAGTGCAAAGTCCAGTGGGCTATGCAACATGGCAGCCCTGGAGCTAACATTTGTCTAGATACTAGAGGCCCAATGCATGAAGATTCATGCAAGAATGGGTCTTCCTTCCCCTAGCTGCTGGTACCATCTTGGCTCCAGCCGGAGCTGCCATTTTGCTTTGGCCAGAGCGGCCTTTTTGCTCTGGCCTGGAGCCACCTTTCCGCCTTCCCATGTTGCCCAGAGGCCTGGAGTGGCCAGGGCAGGGTGGAACACCTCAACCCTGGCTGCTCGGCACCTGCATTTGCAAATTAACCTGCCATCTTTATCGGGTTAATTTGCATATTCACTCCTGATTGGCTGGTGGGTATCAAGAAGGTATGGTCAATTTGCTTCTTACTCTTTTATTAGTGTAGATCCTACCATATGCCAGGCACTGCCATGAGCATTTCATACAGAGTATGAAGCAGATATTCTCATTCCCATTTTATAGACCAAAAAAAGGGCACAGAAATTAATAATTTGCCCAAGATCTCAAAGCTAATGGAGTGGCAGAGCCAGGCATTTGACTCCAGAGCCTACACTCTTTTATTTTATTTTACTGTATTGTTTATTACAAATAGTAGTATATATGTCTCCTTTTTTTCCCCATTGACCTTCCTCCGGCCTCCTCTACCCCCCGGCACATGCCCTCAGCCCCCAACCCCTAGTGTCTTGCGTCCATTGGTTATGCTTATATCAGAGCCCACATTCTTAGTAGTTATTCTGTACTAATTTATCCTGTACAATCCCCATTACTTGAAAAAAAAATCTCTGGTTTTACATCTTTCTTGCAGGTAACTTTTTTTTTTTTTTAAATGGTAAAGTATTTGGAAGACAATATTCTTAATTTTACTAAATACATGGGTGGGCAAAAGTAGGTTTATAGTTGTTCATATGGAAAAGCAACAATAATCTATATATATATATGAAAGCCTGACCAGTTGCTATGATGCACAACGACTACCAGGGGACAGATGTTCAATGCACAGGATTGGGCTCCCTCTCGCCTGAACTGGGCCTGCAGGGATCAGGATCTCTCCTGCCTGAATTGGGCCGGTGGGGATGGGGCTCCCTCCTGCCTGAACTGGGCCTGCAGGGATCAAGCTTCCTCCTGTCTGGATTGGGACTGTGGGGATCGGGCCTGTGGGGATCAGGCTTGCAGGGATTGGGCCGTTGGGGATCAGGCTCCCTCCTATCTGGATTGGGCCTGCAGGATTGGGCAGAAACCAGCTATCCGACATCCCCCAAGGGATCCTGGATTGTGAGAGAGCACAGGCCAGGCCGTGGGACTTTAATTTGTAATCACATCTCACAAACCAATGTTCTCCCCCTTTCTCAAAACAAACAAAAAGGAAAAAAAAGAAAAGAAAAATAACAACCAAATACACAAGATTCCATATATGCATATACTTTAATAACAAAGGTCACTTTAACTGTAAATGAACAAAGAAAGGGAGACAAAGAGAACTTAACACATGATTATTGCACAAGTTTGGTCAAACAGGCATACATGAAGCTTTAAAACATATATTGTCTGTTAAAAGAGGCTATAAACTACCAATTTTGATTACACACATTTCCTAAAACATTATTATCAAAGAGTGCAAAGTTAGAGCAAACAATGTCAAGAAAATTTTAACAAAGTCTTTTAAGAAAGTCTAAAAACCTCCTATTTTCCCACATTGACAATCAAAACTTTGATTTTTTTATTATCAGAATATCAGTTTGCCACTTTAACTTTTACCATACATGAAAAATTATCAAAAATATATTGATGGGTCTATACTAATTGTGATATTTGTATTTACATTAAGCAAAGTCTTTTACCAAGTTCTTTATATACAAATTACCATGTGTCCTATGTGAAATTCATTGAAAAGTTAAAAACCACAGAAATATAATTAGAAATAACTGCTTTCCATCAATGAAGAACATTTTAATATAATTTAACTGAAAAAAGTATTGAATTCTCCACCAATTTCAGCTGGAACAGTGTTTCTCCTGAATGTTTTCTGTGATTTAGGGGGGAGAGAAAAAAATAAAAAGAAAACTGGATAAAGCTTAATTGCAAGGAATTAAATGACAAAAATTTGATGAGTATTTACTGATCTTATTTTCAAGAAATTTACAGTCTAAGTTGACAATAAAAAACAGTAATAATTTAAAAAATATAAATAGTTTAAGATAACTGAACAAACAAGTATCTTCAAAAACTGTCAAATGCACTATAAATACTTTCAGCTTGACTGCTGTGGCTCAGTGGCTCAGTGACAACTTATGAACCAGGAGGTTACGGTAAGATTCCTGGTCAGGGCACATGCCCGGTTTGTGGGCTCAATCCCTAGTGGGAGCCTGCAGGAGGCAGCCACTCAATGATTCTCTCTCATCACTGATGTTTCTCTCTCTCTCTATCTCTTTTCCCCTATAAAATTAATAAAAAGATATTTAAAAGATATTTTTCATATAAATTTAAATAATAAAATAGTATCCCATAGATAAGTGAATTGAATGAATACAGGCATGGCATTTTGATACTTCCAAAAAGGGCCAACATTAAAAGAAAAACTTAAAACTATTTCCAAACTGGAAAGAATTTAGATTTTAAAAGTATCACAACAGGTAAAATAAATTTATAAAAATTTAAGAGGTAAAGATTTGGGGAAAAATTCATAAAGGAATTATATTAATACCACTAAAATTAAAAAGTCACTTTAACTGTTTTAGATTTGTCACATAGGAAGGAAATGAGTGAGATGTCTTTCTGAGGGAAAAAACAAACAAACTTGAGCACAAATTTATAAGCTTTTCACACTTAAATTGACTGAGATGATCAGAAAACTGAGTACAGCACTTTGTTCAGTACAGATGCATTTCTCTTATCTAAGAACGAATTAATTTTGTAACAATCACGGAAAAATTTATGCCTCTCTGGTCTGAAAATAGAGGTTAGCTCCATTTTGGAAATTATCTTAATTTATATTGATTACACAGACCACTAAAGCAAGAAATAAGGCTATTAAAATATTTACCTAATTAGTGCTCTGTCGCTGGACTTTATGACCAATACTCTGTGTGTCTTCCTCCTGACTAGGACGTTTCCCACTGCTGAGACCAGTGCCCATGGAGCTTCTTCCTACACATTTAAAATGTATGTATTTAAAATAGGAAAAGTGAAGAGACACAACAGTATGCTCAAATGCTTTCTTCTTCTTTTAAAAAATTCCTCATCTAAGGATAATCTCCATTGATTTTAGAGAGAGAGGGAGAGAGAGAAACATTGATCTGCTGCCTCCCATACCTCCCATAGGTGCCACAAGGGATCAAACCCACAACCTAGGTGTGTGTCTTGATGAGGAATCAAACCTGAAACCTTTTTGGTTGACACTCAACCAGCTAAGCCAACTGGCTGGGCTCAAACACTTAATTCTTACCTTGCTTTAATATGTGAGTTTGCTGACTGTCTCCAACAGCATAATGTAAAATACCACTCCCTTGAGTATAACCTGTTAGTATTTAAAGCACAATAAAATTACTTAAATTCTAAGTAGTATATATTAAGACATCAAATTAATTAGCTTTATGCTATTTTTTGTTAGAACCTCTGAAAACTGACATAATTATTCAAACTGTAAATATATACTGACTTCTTGACATTATTATTACCCGAATTAAAAACATATGTGGCACCCTGCTGGGTGGCTAAGTGGGTTGGAGCGTCGTCCAGTACACCAAAAGGTTACGGGTTCGATTTCTGGTCAGGGCACAGACCAGATTTCAGGTTTGATGCCCGGTCAGGGTGGCAACCAGTCAATATTTCTCTGGAGCATTGATGTTTCTTTCTCTCTCTCTCTCTCTCTCTGTCCCCTTCGTTTCTCCCTCTCCCTCTCCCCACCTTTCTTCTTTCTCTAAAATAAACAAACACGATCTCAGGTGAGGATTAAAAAAAAGAATATATGTAGCAACGAAACATATATCATACAGAAAACCATTAAAATCAGACTTCTTAAAGAAAAACTCATGTGCAAAGGATTAGAGGCATACGATAAATTTTTTGGCCATGTTCACAGGGCCACTAACCTTATATTTATTACCTTATAGCTGACTTATACCTAGAGAGAGTAAAAAATAATGAGCATTCTGAAAATATATTTGAGTTTTATTTTATCCTTAAAATTGCTCTCCCTTGTTCAGTTTGCAAGACGATCTTTACCTTGACCTAAATTCTACTATATGTAATGATACTTTCTATCTAAAATGTCACTAAAATGGAGTTAGGGTGTGTGTTCTATGTATGTGTATGCACATGTATGCACATGTACAAAGAATTATTACATACATTTTAAAGAGAGATTTTTAAAAACACAGTGAGGTTTAATAAACAATATATTTGATTATTAATTTCTTGATATTAAATATGAAAATTTCCTTTTCACTTACTTCCACTGCTGCTACAACCTGGGATATTTTCTCCAGTAGAATACCCCATGAGGCCTCCATTCCCATTAGGATTAGAAGGCACTGATGCAAGAAGACCTAAAAGGAAAAGATACCCTATTAAATTATGATCAAGATAAAAGGAAGGGTAGCTGCCAAAGAAGCAAATCAAAGGCGGTTACTGACATACCTAGTCCTCTATATCGTGAAAGCTGCTGGTAGATCTGTTTCATCCTCTCAATATTCAAACGGCTTGCCTCAGCATGGTTCACCATTGGTTTAGGATAATTAACTCCTATCAAACATTTGGCTACCTTTTGGATACCTTCTGGTGCATTCCAGGGATCATAGATATATTTTGCAGGGAAGCCTCTTAGGACAGGCAAATATCGCCTTTTGGGAGAAGGGAGAAAAATTACGAATAAAATGAACTAATAAGCAAATTATAATAAACTATTTATTAGCTATGAATGACCAAGATCAAATCAGTACCATTTAAATGATTTGTTTGCCCTTCTCCTCATCTCTGCTGATTATCATGAGGGGTATACTTAAATTTTTAAACACTAAAAGCTCTTCCTGGATTACTTACTCCAAACTAATTACAATCACCCTTAATTTACCTGATATAGTCTCCATTGGGATCTGTTCTCCTACCAAAACCAACAGGGCAATAGCAGTGAAAAAACTGTTGAAAAAAGGAACTACAAGACAGCCACATCCAACTTCCAGCATTTATGCTCCAATCTGCATCAAGCAATAATTCTTCAAACACCTTCAGGAGTAATAGTAACCAATTAGTTTGCACACACATAATTCTCAAAGCAAGCATTTTCCAGGTCTCTGCAGATCAAAAGTCAAGACAAAGAAAATCTAGCATAGAACCATAAAATTAAACATTCCAAAATTAGCTTCCTTGTCTCTGTTTTGTTTTATGAATTATTTCAGGAAAATGTATCAGTAATGTAAGTGGATTTATGAATAGAATTTACCTTTTTCCCTTCTCCCAAAAGGCAGTGTTATGTGGGAGGAGGGTAAAAAATTATTCAAGTCACTGATTTAAAAGGAATATGAGATTAAAAAATGAAAGGAACATAAAAGAAACACTGTCAAAAAAAAGCAAAAATGCTAACAAATAAATCATCAACAGAAATGTAGCTTGGTAAACCAGCCTACATAAAGAGAGCATCCAAATTAAATGACCTTGGAAAATGCAAAGTTTATGTTTGGAATATCAGTTATTTATTTACTTATTTATTTTTTAAAACCTTTATTGTTGAAATAAGTTTGGAATTTCTGGATCCAAGAGAAAAACAGAATTAAAATAAATTATTTTTAATAAATTCATGAAGTAGGTGTTACACATCTTCCTCATGTAAACTCTGTGTTAGGAAATATAACAGATGTAAAAAAAAAAAAAAACACAACACAACAGGATCAGAACTGGTCTTGGAGAGGGGAAATTTATGATGTAAGTAGGAAGGTAAAAAATATAAGTACTGTTATGTATAACCAATATGATGCTATAAAATAAAGTGTGCTTTACTTTACATAATGAAAGTACTACCAAAAAGTTGTGAAGTTGAAGTGAAGTGAAAGGATATATATTTTCAAATGTATGCTATAAATTCACTATTTCTAAAAACTCTTGGGTAAATCTTTTCTGTGACAGAAATGATTACCTGTAAGTATGTCAATGCAATTAAGTCCAGAGTGTTAAATCTTATATTTCCCTTGATGGCTAGGCTGTTTTAGCCACAGAAGTGACTTGAAATTAACTGAACCAGTTTTTCCATATTTCCTGTCCGATTACACCATACTGGTCCCCAAAAGTGTGATTGTATTGTAGGAATTAAATTGTTTGACCAGTGAAAAACTAAACTATAAATGAATAAACATAATAGACAACTTCTAGAAAATGTCTTAATAAAGTAAACAGTCCTTCAAAGTAAGACATGCTACATTAGTTAGAAGACTTACCTTCATTCCTTCTTCCCAACTAATCCATAGGTCACCTCGTGTCACAAAGCAAGCAACTGCATGTCTGGCCAAATGGTGAATCCAACCCTCCTGACGAAGCTGTGTCATGATGGCATCAATCCATGGAAAACCTGTCCGACCTTCTGCCCATTTTGCTAAAGCTTCAGGATTCTTATCCCAAGGAATCTGAACACAGATGGGGTTTCCTTCCATTTTGTCAAAGCGTGGATTATTTGTGGCTGCTGTATAGAAAAATTCACGCCATAACAACTGCCCATAAAGGGAAAGGGGAGGGGAACTGTTCTTTTTTACCTAAGATTAAAAAGCAAAAAAGTATTAAAAGCAATTTTTAAAGAAGTATCTTGAAAAATAAAATAAAATAATGCAATTTTAATTATTACCTTTTTGTAGAGATCTGTTAGTTTGAAGTAAAATAGACGACATGATAAACAACCAAATCGGAGGTAAGGACTGAGTCCCGTAGGGCTAGCAAGCAGGGAATTGGCATTCATTCGAGGTCTTTCAAAGTTAGCCACCCAGGCCTGAAAACACACAGAGAATTACCCTAACTTTTCCACTTCAAAGGAGTGTTTAAGATTCAGATTTTTAAAACTGTTACATAGTTCACAGGGAAGAAAGTCTTATTATTCTAGCCACAATGACATGTTTTAATAGAAAACAAGAAAGGAAAAAAGTGAGAATTTGGGGGAGGAACCAAGATGGTGGCATAGGTAAACACCTATACTCACTGCCTCTCATAACCACATCAAAAGTACAACTAAGAGACAAATATCATCCAGAACCACGGGAAAACTGGCTGAGTGGAAGTTCTACAACTAGAAGGAAAGAAAAAAGCACATTGATACTGGTAGGAGGTACGAAAAGGCCTGGCAACTGGGTGCTGCTGCTGTTTTTTTCAATGGGGAGGGAGATATAAGCCCTGATTGCTCGGAACTCCAGTTCCAGGCAAGACACTGGGAACCCACACTCATACGGGGAGAAACGACTGTCTGGCATCGAGCCAGAATGCAAGGGCGGCTTTCTCTCAGAGGTGCTTGCAGAGATCATTCTTCCTGCACGATGCTGCGGGACCAGAGGGCCTCTTCAGGACAGGGCTGACGGGCAGCCATTGCTGTTTGATCCGCCCTGGTGATTCCCTGAGGTCCCTCTCCACCCAATTTACAACCCCACCCAAGGTGTGCGCAGCAGCTTTTGCATATGAATAGCCTGGTCTTTGCAGCCTAAAACCTAACAAACTGCACTTGGGTCAGAGAGCCGCAGAACTCCCAAAAGAAGGCCCAGGGCCCGGCAGCAGCAGCCAGCCTTGCTTCATAGCTGAGCTTCATCTGGGAACTTCCAAACCCCAAACAAAGAGAAATCTGCAGATCTCTGTGTAGCTCCTGCTGGGTGGCTTCAGGCAGTGGTTGACTTTACACCTCTTTGGAGATCCAAGAGCCAGTATACTCAGTAGTCAGTGTGAGACCACACTAGATTAGAACTCTTCACATCCATAAGTGACACACTCAAGAGGCAGACTCGGTGAGCACAAAAGCCCCACTGAAGCAAATCCTGCCCACGGTGTCTCCAGCACAGCAGTTCTTCCATTGCAGACACAGCTGGTCCTCACAGCCAATCGGGTTGGAAGTCAATTCCTCCCAATGATCTCAACAGCAATCAAGGCTTAACTATTATACACAGAGCCCACAGAGGGGTACACCAAGAGTGTTCACCTCAGGTGATTGGGGAGGCTGAGCCACTGGACCCTATAGGACACCTAGCAAACAAGGTCACTCTATCAACACAGGGAAACACCCAAAATGTGAAGACAAAGAAACAGGTCACAAATGAAAGAAATGGAGGAAAGCAAACTACTGGATATAGAGTTCAAAACCACGGTTATAAGATTGCTCAAGAATCTTTTAGAAACCTCTGAGAAATTTAATGAGACACTCAAGGATATGAAAAAGGACCAATCAGAAATTCAGCATACACTGACTGAAATAAAGAATATACAAATACCCAATAGCAGACTAGAGAATCCCAAGAATCAAGTCAAATATTTGAAATACAAAGAAGCAAAAAACACCCAATCAGAAGAGCAAAAAGAATCTAAAAATATGAAGATAGTGTAAGAAGCCTCTGGGACAACTTCAAACACACCAACATCCAAATTATGGGGTACCAGAAGGAGAGAGAGAACAAGATATTGAAAATCTATTTGAAGAAATAATGACTGAAAACTTCCCCTACCTGTGAAAGAAATAGACTTACAAGTCCAGGAAGCTCACAGAACCCCAAATAAAAGGAATTCAAAGAGGACCACACCAAGACATATCATAACTAAAATGCCAAGGGCAAAAGACAAAGAGAGAATATTAAAAGCAGCAAGAGAAAAATAGTTAATTACCTACAAGGGAGCACCCATACGACTGTCACCTGATTTCTCAACATAAACTATGCAGGCCAGAAGGGAATGGCAAGAAATATTCAACGTGATGAATAGCAAGAACCTACAACCAAGATTACTCTACCCAACAAAGGTATCATTTAGAACTGAAGACCAGATAAAGAGCTTCACAGATAAGAAAAAGCTAAAGGAGTTCATCACCACCAAACCAGTATTATATGAAATGCTGACGGGTATTCTTTAAGAACAAAAAAGTAAAGATAAAAATTATGAACAATAAAGTGACAACAAATACATATCTACCAACAAGTGAATCTAAAAATCAAGTGAATAAAAAAATCTGATAAACTGGTGAATATAATAAAATCAGGGGCATAGAAAAGGGAGTGGACTGACAATTCTCAGGGGAAAGGAGTCAGAGGGGTGCGGGAAGAGATTGGACAAAAATCTTACATCTATGGACAAGGACAGTGGGGGGCGATTAAGGGCAGGGTGTGGGGTGGGATCCAGGTGGAAGGGCGCTATGGGAGGAAAAAGAGGAACAACTGTAATAATCTGAATAAAGATTAAAAAAAATGTGAGCATTTTGTTTCAACCATCCCCATGTAGCACATACTCATCCTATATAATAAAGAGGTAATATGCAAATTGACCCTTGTGCCCTCGCATCGCAAGATGGCTATCCCTGTGTTGTCACAAATGAGTGTCCCAATGACATCACAAGATGGCCGCTACAAGATGAGCACCCCTTCATCACAAAATGGCCACAAGATGCCTGCCACCACATCATCACAAGATGGCCAGCAGGTGAGGCCAATTGGGGGCAACCAGGCCTGCAGGGGAGGGTAATTGGGAGTGATCGTGCTGGCAGATGAGGGAAGTTGGGGGTAATTGGGCCAGCAGGGGAGCAGTTAGGTGTCAATCTAGCTGGCAGGGGAGCGGTTAGGCATCAATCAAGCAGGCAGGGGAAGGGTTAGGGGGCTATCAGACCAGCAGGCAGAAGTGATTAGGTGTAATCAGGCAGGCAGGCAGGTAGGCAGGCGAGTGGTTAGCAGTCCCGGATTGTGAGAAGGATGTCTGACTGCTGGTTTAGGCCCAATCTCTGTGCGGGATCGTCCCTAAACGGCAGTTGGACATCCCCTGAGTGGTCCCAGACTGAAGAGGGTACAGGCTGGGTTGAGGGACATCCCCTTCCCTGCATGAATTTCATGCACTGGGCCTCTAGTGTGAAATAAATTACCTCCAAATTCCTAACACAACATTGAGAGCACGTTTTACCTGTTTCTTTAACACTGAAGTAAAGGTGAAATAAAAGAACTCTACTCTAGCTTCAAAGTTATGGTCATCAGATACCAACTTACACAAAAAAGAATAAAAGAGGTAGTGTTGGTAAAAGCTAAAGAGGAAATAATCAGAAAAGGAGGAAAAAGGTATTTAAACAAAGAGATAGGAGTTAATTTTCAAACAATAAGGTTTATGCTATTTTTTTTTCCCAAGGAAAACCGGGTGAAAGATGGCTGCCATTTTATAAAAAATATTTTTATTCATTTCAGAGAAGGGAGAGAGAGATAGAAACATCGATGATGAGAGAGAATCATTGAATGGCTGCCTCCTGCACACCCTACACTGGGGACTGAGCCTGCAACCCGGGCATGTGCCCTGACCGGGAATTGAATCGTGTCTTCCTGGTTCATAAGTGGACGCTCAACCACTGAGCCACACACGAGCTGGGCAGTTTATGCTATTTTAAGTATTTTTTTCAATCCTTTTAACTGGTCTATTTTTTTTTAAAAAAAGCGAAATTATTTTTACAATGCCAGTTTGGAAATATGTGCATGATCTATATTATTATACTTTTCTTTCCAAATGCCTTTCCAAACGTGTGAGTGCTTCAGTTTCTCCACCTGGCCAAACTGCAGAGGGTAGGCCATCTGTATCAAAACCTATAAAAAAAAAAAAAGGTAATAATAATTCTGGAACATAAATACTTTTTATTTAACCCCAATAATTATAAGAAAAAATAACTGAAGAAAAATTATGACAGTAGAATAAAAATAAATTGATGACCCTAGATAGATCCTCACATATTGACAATAATGTTCTCTATTCTTTAAAATGTTTATTTTAAGTTGATAATAGATCACATACTTTATTTTTATTTTTTAAAATATACTTATTAAGTTTTGGAGAGAGAGAGTAAAGGAGAGGAGAGAGAGAGAGAAACATTGATGTGAGAGTGGAACATTAATTAGCTGCCTCCCACATGTCTCTGGTAGAGGACCAGTCCACAACCGGGGCATGTGTCCTCACTGGGAATCAAACCGTCAACCTTTCTGTGCATGGGACGACACTCAACCAACTGAGTAAGACCAGCCAGAGTGATCACATATTTTAGAACACATAAATAATATACAGATTTATTATATCTTAGTTTCTTTTACTTTTTCTCCCATCTCTCTTAATGCAAAATACATGTCAAAGCAGAAATGGGTTTTCTGAGTGATTTATTAGCTCTTAAGTTTCAATTTTTATCACTTATACCCACCTAGTTCTTCCAGTGAAGGGACTCCATATTTCTCATCATG
Source organism: Lasiurus cinereus (assembly GCA_011751065.1). Classification (NCBI taxonomy): domain Eukaryota; kingdom Metazoa; phylum Chordata; class Mammalia; order Chiroptera; family Vespertilionidae; genus Lasiurus; species Lasiurus cinereus. The sequence continues at coordinate 1,577,552 of JAAGEH010000109.1, forward strand.
GTCATCAGACAAAGGAGTTGTGCACTTTTCTATCACTTCCAAAGTAATTGTCTCTACTGGTATTTCTAGTGGTTCCATTTTGCTGATGAGAGTTTGGAATCTTTTATAAGTAAGAGGCGGTTGTCCACCATTAAGTTCTATGATCCTATTATAAAAATTAGCAAAATCTAGTTAGTATTTTTAAAAAAGATAATATATTTAAGCTCTGAAAAGGCTTAAAACCAGAAAATAAATAAAATTACTTGACTTATAGAATGACCAGGAAACTTGCTAAAAATGGTAAAGAATTGAAAAATAGTTTCCTTCATTTTCTAGACATCTGCTAGATGTCAAAAATATACAGCATGAAAATACCAAAATCTTTAAGACAAAGGATATTAAGCACCTATGAGTGAAAAACCAAATGGCCAAATAACAATAACATATTAAAGCAATAACATAAAAATGTAAAAACATGTAACTTAGCTCAAAGAAGAAATGTAAAGACATTATAACTCAGCTCAAAGAATCTATTAATCATCAATAAAAACTAAACCAGGCCAATATTTTATCAAGAAGCAAACAAAGTCTCATTAATTAGGATTCTATATTACTATACTGACAATCACTTGCTATTTTCTATTTGCTCATGCTTTTGTTAAAAATATCAGCATGCATATTTTATATACACATTTTATATACATACTTTATGTTTCCTTCCAATCACTAATTGCTTCAATCAAGTGTACTAAAATGAAAGATTCATGTTTGCCAAAGGTAGTTTGAATTCAACGCTATTTGGGAATAATTATTCTTTTTTATTATGGCCATTTGTTTAGCATTTAGCCTTAAAACAGAATTACTGGTAAAATCCAACTCCATCATTTTATGATCAGAAATCAAAGCCTATCAAGAGAGTTAAATTAGTCAAGGTCACACAACTAATAAATGGCAAATCAAGGTTTTCTTAATCCAAATACTGTACAGTACATTTTTCATTATGCACATATATTATGTATCAATTATATGTATAGGTCATAACAGAAAAATTATCCTTTCTGACTTTAGTAGTTTTGCTTTTGAGTTTATACTTAAGGTCATAATGAAATCTGTCTATTATAATGATACTGAAATGACACTACTACTAATTATATAACAGAAACAAAATAAAAACCTTAGTTTTCTATATGTTACGTTGTTTTATGATAGATTATACATGGTTAATGTTTACATTCAATCCAATAAACCATTCAATTTTATGTATAACACTAGTCTTCCACTTAGAAGTAACTGTTCTTAACCTGTTTTTATTCCTTGCTATCAGCTCCCTAGCATTAAAAAAACTGGTAAATTAGAAGGTAAATTAAGCACCTATGAGTGAAAAACCAAATGGCCAAATAACAATAACATATTAAAGCAATATATATATCAAAGGATATATAACTTCTGGCTTAATATCAAGTAAGATGACCCTTGCTGAATCAAGTCACCAATTTTTGATACACTTCAAAAAATAGAATAAAATTAACTAGTTTGCCATGTTATACTTAGCTATATTAATTTGATAAAAAATATAAGTAAATTAAAAGGTAAAACAATGTAAAAGGTAGATAAATTATGAGAATTCAGCTTATGAGGGCAACAGTGCATAAATTAATAATCTTATGAACCTTCAAAACTCACAACATATAATACTTCCTAAATTTAAACTTGACCACAGATATTTTGTTGGGCAAAGTATCACTAAAGACTGATATTTCAAAAAATATACTTTGAGAAATGTATTTCTACTGGAGGCATGGGGGAGGGGGGGGAGAGGGAGTGTCCCCCAACCCAGCCTGCACCCTCTCCAATCTGGGATCCCTCTCATAATCCAAGATTGCTGGCTCCTAACCACTTGCCTGTCGGCCTGCTTGCCACTAACAGCTTCTGCCTGCCAGCATGATCACCCCCTATCCACTCCCCTGCCAGCGCAATTGCCGCTAATTGCCCTCCTCTGCTAGCCAGGTCACCCCTAACTGAATTCCCATGCAGGCCTGGTCACCCCCAACTTCCCTCCCTACAGGCCTGGTCACTCCTAACTGTCCTCCCCTGCAGGCCTGGTCACCCCTAACTATCCTTCCCTGCAGGCCTGGTGCCTCCCACTTTCCCTCCCTTTGTTGCTCCTAACTGGCCTGGTCACCCCTAACTATCCTTCCCTGCAGGCCTGGTGCCCCCCACTTTCCCTCCCCTGATTGCTCCTAACTGCCCTCCCCTGCTGGCCTGGTCACCCCTGTCCTCCCCTGCTGGCCTGATTTCCCCCAACGGCCCTTCCCTGCCAGCCATCTTTGTGGCGGCCATCTTGTGGCCACATGGGGGTGGCCATCTTGTGTGCTGGAGTGAAGGTCAATTTGCAAATTACCTCTTTATTATATAGGATGCTATTGTTGAGAGGACTATAGCTATCCAAAGTAATATTTTATACAATTTGCATCTGGATTTAAAATGTAGTTAAAATATATATATATAAAGTTAAGTAACTTATGACAGTCATAACATATATGAAGGCAGTTTATGCCTATGTATCAAATAAACTATAAAATTAATGTTGCTAAGATCCCAGAAAGGCAAGACCAACAGAAGTTATATTTTGAAACTAAAATTCTCAGTATTTTGGTCTTATGTACTCCTAGGAGCCTGATGCACAAAGATTCATGCTAGAATGGGCTTTCCTTTCCCTGGCTGCCAGCACCGCCTTTCCACTCCGCCCAGCCCCTTTCCGCTCAGGCCCGAAGCTGCCTCTTTCCGCTCTGGAAGCTGCCTCTTTCTACTCTGGCCCCTCTTTCTCACGCTGCCAGAGGCCCTGAGAGGCCAGTGGTGGGACACAATGCCTGCGTGCCACCCCTGTCACTGCCATCTTTGTTAGGTTAATTTGCATATCACTCCTGATTGGCTAGTGGCATAGCGGAGGTATGGTTAATTTACATGTTTGTCTATTATTAGGTAAGATGGCTGTTAAGTTTGGTATCTATCAAGAAGTAAGCAAAACTTATAGCAGTTATGCTAAGGGTTTAATATATATTTATTTAATTCTCCCACAACTGTATTCTCCCATAACTTTATTATGTATATGTTATTTCCATTTTATAAACCTATGTCCTATAGCTTAAAACACATTTGTCTATGTACAAACTACTAAACTGTACATTTAAAAGTGGTTAAGATGACAAATATAATGTGTACTTTACTATACTAAAAAAAGAAAAAATACTTACTTGTCTAGGTCATATAATGTATGTGAAATTTGTACAATCACTTCTACTCCAGCTTCAGTAGCCAGTTTCTTAATAGCTGCATCTCGTTCCTTCCCAAAGGGCTCAGAATCATATTCAATTGAAAGTTTAGTAATGTTCCATTCCTAAAATAGATGAAGGGGCAAAATGTATACAAATTTTAAGACTGGAGGCTGGAAATTAAATTCATAATTTGTATATCAAATGATTATACATACATCAATCTTTAATTGGTTAGGGCTCAAAACACATCAGAAAAAAAATTTATCAGACATATATGTATGTAAATATGTGTATATAAAAATGCTCTGACCCCATTCCTAAGTCTACTCAACAGAAATGGAATGAGCAAATGCAATAGAGAGAAAAATGAATGCTAAAAAAGACAGCAATACTGGGACTACTGTCACCAACCCAATAAACTAAAGGCACTGTTATCAGGTCTCAACTATTTTTACCTCTGATGTGGGAAACAAAATTACTTACCGATTAAAAAAATCTTACTATTTTCTGTTTTAAAATAATAAAACCAGAGGTACCCTGGCCAGGTGGCTCAGTGGGTTGAAGCACCATCTGCTACACCAAAAGGTTGTGGGTTCAATTCCCAGTCAGAGCACATACTTAGTTTGTGGGTTTGATCCTCAGTCGGGGAGCGTGAGGGAGACAACCAATCAATGTTTTTTTCTCTCTCTCCGCCCCCTTACCCTTTCTTCTTTTTCTAAAAAATAATAAAAATTTTAAAAAATTAAAAAACAAAACAAAAAACAGAAGCAATAATGTAAATGAGTCAGCTATTCATGGACACAAGTGTTTTTTCCCCTCAGAGAAACTGAGCGTGTTATTAGGGATGGGAAAGAGATCTACTTTTTATTTTATAACTGTTAGACTTTTGTTTTTCCAAACACATGCATGTAGTAACCTCTAAACAATACTTTCGAAAACACATATCAATACAAAAAAATAAATAAATTTAATTCCCTTTATGTCCTAGACCAGTGGTCGGCAAACTCATTGGTAAACAGAGCGGCAAACCACAACTCGCAAGCCACATGTGGCTCATGAGCCGCAGTTTGCCGACCACTGTCCTAGGCTGAGTAAATAAATATGAAAGAAAGTTTTCATAAATGATATTTTATAGAGACTATTGTATGTAGCCCAAGGAAAAATCAGAATAAAACAATAAGCACTTCATGTGTATGTGCCACTCTGCAAACTGACTAGACAGATCATCTAATTGCAAAAGACTGTTTAATCTAATATTATACTATTTTATGCAAAAAATGATCAAAACAAAGAACACAAAAGACTTGCTGACTTAAAATAAGTTTTTTAAAAAAGTAAATAAAAGTTTTGTTATTTTTAAAGCAACTACAATCCTCTTAGGATTCATTTTACTTATACCACATGAATTTAGAGATAAAGTTGAAGCAATTACCCACACAAACTTTTTTACTTATGAGTTGTTGATAACTATTACTGTTGTTTCTGATATGCTTTCTACTGAAATCTCTTCCATATTCCTAAGTTAAATTCTGACTCTAAGAGCTACAGTAGTGAACAAATTTTAATGTAATAAATTTTCACTAGTCAAAACTCTTGCATTAGCCAAACCCTAAACATTACGGGTTTCTTTCACACTAGCAGGAAAAGCTAGGAAGTGTTACTTGAATCCCAGCATTGGGAACATTCTCATTCAGGGAAAGGAATGGTCTCTTTTGAGTTAAAAATAGAAACACTGCTATTATAAAAACTTGATGAATTAAACAGCTGCAAGACAAAAAGAAAATATACATTTGGAATTCTAATGGTAGTAAATAGGAAGGGATGAATAAAAAAAGTTAGAAACTCAGCTTTTGGTCTGAGCACTCCCATGAGCTAGTTGTATGACTTTGGTCAACTCATTCAATCTCTCTAGGACTAATTTTTTCACTTGGAAATAAGAAGAAAGAAATAAGATGAGGAGATTTTTACAATTCTATCAAGTTAAAAAAACACACCACAATTTTGTATTATTGGTAGCATGTCAATTGTTACAGGCCTGTGACCCAGAAAGTCTTCTTCTAAGAATTATCCCACAAATGTAGTGGCATATGTGATCAAAGATATGTACATCTGGACAAGAATGTTCACTGACATCATTATTTGTATTAGCAAAAGGCCTGTGGAAAAATAATTCAATGTTCAGTAGAAGGCTAAAGAAATTATAGCATATTTACACAATGAAATATTATGAAGCCATTTTTAAAAGACTGGGGAAGTAATATGGTAATACTGATATAAAATAATGGTTATATAAGCAAAGCACTGCACAGAATGCTGTGTTTTTAAAAGGGGGGATAATAACAAACACAAAAATACACAGATATACATTTTTATTTATCCAAAAAACATTTCTAATGAATATACAAGAAACTGGTAGTTTTTACTTCTGGGACAGGAACTAGCAGTTTAAGCAGAAGAAAAAATTTTTCATTATAAGCCACTTTCTTTTACTGTCTGGTTTTATAATGTGTAACTTTTTTTTTTTACTAAATAAAAGAAAAAAGCCACAAAATTTTTATTTAAAAACTAGTATTTCCCACATTTTAAATTACCCAAAACACCTTCTTTACCAAATATGTATCTTCTCTGACAAGAGATTACTATTTTATGCATAATTACCTTGAAAAGCCTAGGAAACACATCTGCTGGTTGTCCACGAATCACAAACAGACGAGAGTTTAATTTTCTCAGATTAGAATCCAGGTCTTCAAGACACTGAAGCAAAAATCTAGGGAGAGGATATTATTATTAAAGTTATTAATATATATACTTAAGAGATATAAAACATTGCAAAATCATGTTATTCTAAAAGTTGAAATGCCAACTCCATCATCTTATCTCTTATTACCTCTCATCTTATAAAATAAAAGGCTAATATGCAAATTGACCAAATGGCTGAACAACTGGTCAATATGATGCCCACTGACCACTAGGGGGCAGATGCTCAAAGCAGGAGCTGCACCCTGATGTCCAGTGCGCTCCCACAGGGGGAGTGCCGCTCAGCTAGAAACCAGGTTCATGACTGGTGAGTGCAGAGGCAGTAGCGAGAGCCTGTCCCACCTCAGTGGGCAGCTCTCAGGTAAGTCCAACTCACACAGGGAGCTGGCCCATGCCGGCAGTGGGACATCCTCTGAGGGCTCCCAGACTGCGAGAGGGCCCAGGCCAGGCTAAGGGACACCTTTCCCCGCCCACCCACCGACCAAGTCTAAGAATTTTGTCCACTGGGCCTCTAGTTGATATATAAATTATTATTTCCAGAATCTATATGTCTAATGTTTTCTAACTACAGCAAAAGTTTCTTAGTATTCCTAACGAAGTTCCTAAATTAAATCACTAATTTTCATTAAATAATAGTAACTTAACAAGTTTAATTTGTAAATATAAAATTATATTAAGAATTAAAATAATTAAATGAATTGATCTCATTGTTTAAACATGATGAACTGAATTCAAGTTCATATAGACAAACGAACCTGAAAAACCCAGAGCATTTTCTACTGGAAAAAATATAGGAACATCCTATTTAATCACTCTGAGTAAATGAATAATTTAAAAATTTGAGCATGTTACTGGGAGATACTGTAATGATGTAGGAGAGAGAGAATGCTAATTTTCACGTTTCTACTCTAATTAAAGAAAAAGAAGTTGATAATAGACATTAAATTACGTGGCATTAACTCTGAGTGTAGAGTATGTCAAATTTATTTTTTAAAAGATTTCATGAGGTAGGTAGGGGTACAGATTTTTTTTCAATGAAATAAGTACCAACAAGGTTTATCCATGATAGATATCTGGGGAAATTCTGGGGCAGTACCTAGCGTGCATGTTTTATTGTAAAGAAAGGGAGTGGCCACTAAGAACAAATCTGAAAGAGATGTCACACCTCCACCCCAGGAAGGGTCAACCTCATTGTTTGTCTCATATTAATTTTCTGTAACGTTTCAACTACGTTCTATTCCCCTAGGCTAGAAAGATGATTTCTCTGGGCTTGGGGAGTCACAGTGCTACACTCAGGTGGATGTTAAAAGACATCTCATCATTTCACCTTCAGTAGTCTCAGCGTCATTCTAAAACAAATAGGAAACAGACCTCTGTATTCTCACATTTATATTTTACCGTATCCCTTTTCTATCTTGGTTCAGAGTTACCCAACTAACACTCCATCCTCACTGTACCTCCCCCCACCACTACCAACATGCAAATTCTTTTGGGGAAAAGATTATTGTAACTTACAATGTTTGGTGATAAGTGTTTAATGGGAATCATCTAGTTTATGCATTTGCTTGGCTAAAGAGTTTTTAGATACCAGTAGTCAGATCAAAAATTAAAAGTTGAATGAACTAGCAATTTAAAGTTTTCTTAAACAGTAGAAGAGTAAAATGTCCTGAGTGAATAATTCAAGACAGAGATAATTCTCAAATCTTTTTTATACCATTAGTTTCATTCAGTATCTTCTCTACCAGACCTGGTAGTATATAGTAAGAGTTCTCCTTATTCAACTTTTTGGTGAAAATATTTCTATGTGGTATAAGTAGGTCAATGATAGACTGTTAGATGGGGAAAGAAAAGAAAAAGGACCCGATTAATTAATAAAATGAATGTCTAGTTAATAATTGGCCCTTTATTTTTCCCTTTCTTGTTCACAAGCTGAATAATGTTTTCAATAAACACCATATGAAATAAACAAACATTGTATAAAATGATATGGACTGAAGCAGTCAATATGTTGCAATAGAAAAAAATTTGCAACCAAAGAATTAATTTTGCTTTGGCACTTAAGAGAACAAAGGAATAGAAATGTATTTCAATATAGTGTTTTACTTCCACAGATGTTATTTTTTAAAATTTTATTTTCAATGACAGTTACATCCAGTATTATTTTATATTAGTTTCAGGCATACAGCACAGTGGTTAGACAATTATATAATTTATTACATGTGCTGCCGAAGTAAGCACAACATTCATAAATCTATGAGGTGATCTCCCTGATAATACAAGTACCCACATGGCATCATACATAGTGATTACAATATTATTGACTATAGTCCCTATGTTATAGTTTACCCCCCTAAACAGATGTTACTGATGGTGTTTTTTTCCGTGGATATTATAATTCGCTGAATTTCACATAAAAATTGCAGAAGTACAGTGTATTCAAATATAGGTACAGTACTTTAAAAATATACTTACTTTGTATTCAAATATTTTAAATAGAAAAGACTTGTGAAGAAAAGAAAAACAGTGATGCTGTCTTTTCTTACAAGGTTTTTTGCACTATGACTTTAAAAACTATATGCATATATCGTTTTGATAAAATAAAATTTACATTACATGTATCTATTTATTTTATATGTGCAAAAGAAAATAACTGGAAGTATACTTGGGGTGGGGTTGAAGAAGAAAACACTTTTTTAAAACTTCATAAAAAGTAACAAAATAAACTGAGGGACAAAATTGATCCAGAGAAATGAAAGCATGGAAAAAGAGTGTGGCATCTAATAGGGAAGGCTGGGAGGGTAATCAACCAAAGACCTTGTAAGCACATATGCATAACCCATGGCCACAGACAATAGGGTGCTGAAGGCCTGGGGTGGAAGGTGAGGTAGGCAGAGGCTGGAAGGGGTCAATGGGGGAAAGATATATAATACTTTCAACAATAAAGAATTATAAAAAAATTCATAAAAAGGTATAAAATTGGTAATTAGCATCCTTCAAAGTAGAGTAAAACTGAGAAATACTGTATCTACTGTAAACCTGGTTTAATCTATAGTGAACATCTTTTTAAAGCAATAGAATTTTCATGGTTTTACTGTATTCCCATTGCCCAGATTTCCCATAATTTAATAGGTCTAGCAACAAATTACTATACTTTAGTCAATCCTGAAAAGTACTATTTCCTCACCTGTAAAAACTGGGATAGTAATAGGATTCTTATCACACACAGCATTGTGTGAGAATTAAATAAATTAATATATGCAAAGCTCTTAGAACAAAGGAACAGAAATGTATATGGGTAAGTGCCTTACCCATAGTTATCATGATTATATGTGTTATCTATTATTTTTTGTCCCCTCCTTCCTACCACTTCTAATTTTGCTACAATAATTCTAGACCTTGTTATTTCTTGCTGGTATTATTTACCGAAATGCTAAAATAGATCTGCCTAACAATCTCTATTCTAATCCATTATACACAACAGCAAATATTCCTGAGGCACACTTTCCTGTACAAAGATCTCCTATAGAATAAAGAACAAATTATTTTCTTTGGCTACTAACGTAGGTTCCCAGTTGATTTCCTACCACTCTCCTTTCCCTTCTACCAAAATAAACTACATCTCTTTTCCCTAGATATCCAATCTCCTGGAATTTGCTCCATGTTTTCCCTTGGCCTGGAATACCTTTCCCAATTCCCATCTCTTCAAGTTCATATCCTACTAATCTTCAGTCTTCCAGCTGTAACTTCTTTATCCTCTAAACTGTCAAAGAACATAATGTATCTCATTCTAAAGAAACTTTCAGATGGCACCTGATAGCTCACACACACCACCACCACCACCACCACCATCTTCTCCTCCTAATGAATTTCAAATAAAGTACCTGTTTTTCATTTCTAACCACACAGTTTCCTAACCTGTGTTTTGGTTTCTACATTTTGCAAACAAATCTCATCATATGCCTTATTTAACTTGTTGAAAAGATTAGAAACAGGATAAAATGACCTATGGAGTTGTCTTGTACAGTGTTGAAAGGATTATAAATAGCATAAAATTACCTAGTAGTATCATCAGTACTCGGCAGATATCATTAAATAGAAGTTATAATTATTCTCCCTTATATAGTGTGTGTATATATGGATTTTAGACAAAGGATGGAAGGAAAGGAGGGAAGGAAGGAGGGAGAGGCAGAAACACTGATGTGAGAAACATACATCAGTTGCTTCTAGTACATGCCCCAACTGGAGATTGAACCTGAAACCTGAGTATGTGCCCTGACAGGGAATGGATCATGCCACCTTTTGGTGCATGGGATGGACGATGCTCCAACCAACTGGGTCACACTGGCCAGGGCCATAATATATATTTTGGAAAAAAGTAACATACATTTCTATATGCAAATACCTGGGCATGCCAACAACAGACAATGAATTAGTCTATATACACCTATATACAGAATCATCTTGAATTTATCACTACCCCTACATGTCACTTTGGATAAAGGTTTCATGAAAATTTTTCCAGTGAATATGAAAAAAAAATAGAGTGCAATTAAGACCTGAATAAACTAATCTCCAAGCATATAATTCTCCCTTGATAATACCATAAAATAAAACATCCAATATCTCGGGTTCAAAGTATCAACTTATTGACAGATACCTTTTTAGTGCTGAACAAATAATGTTACTTGAAAATGTGCTACATAAAGTCTAACCTTTTATCCTTTATCCTCAGCTAGGAAGCAAGTGAGCTTTCTCAGAATTCAGATTTAGTGTGTTCCAGAGAATGCACCTTTATATATTACAAATACATGTGTCTTAGAACAGGCATCCAATGTTGAATGCAATGATTTTAAATACTGTATATTGAAAATACAAAGGGCACACTTTTAACAGGAATATATTCTCAGACCTTCAATTTGGCATACTTATTGTTTCCTTGAAATTATAATCCTTTGAAGGTTAAACTAATAATGCTATTAACTACATGCAACAGATTAGTTTTTAAATAGGCCTAAGGGCAGTAAAACTCACTATATTCCTTTGCATAATTGTATTGCCTACATAGAAGCACAGTTCTCATGTTATTTAATTATAACACTAACTGCACTAGTTCAAAATAAACAGTAGAGGTGCTAGGTGAGAAAATATATTTCTCCCATTTAAACATTTTAAGGATTGTTTTTAACCTCCAGAGATCACTAGCTTACTACTATTAGAAAAAACACATGCAGTGAGTTTCCTTATACCATTTCCAAAGATGATTTCAGCATGAATCAACAGACGTTGTTTCTTAAAGTAGGTCACTGCCATAGCAACCAGTGGGTGGTTTGGTATACTCCCCGTCACAATGACCTACTTTCCAGCCTGTGCTGGAACAGCTTTATATAACTAGAATTTCTAGTTCTGTCTATAAAATAGTCTATAAAAGACGATGGTAGAATATGACACAACGCCTCTGGTGCTGAAAATAAAACATTATGAATTAACATGTGTAATACCAGAATAAAACCATCTAATTCTGCAACTTTAGTTTATAAAACATATACTCAACAATAAAAACTACACTTTGAATATCTAAGCTAAAACAATTCATTGCAGACTCTAGAGAACTGATTTAAAGAATATGAATTAAAATCATTAAAACCCCATGCATAATATCCTCTCTTATCCTCTGCACAAAACAATAGAATTAAATTTTAAAAATTCAAGTTCTGGACATATTAACTATAATGAAGAAAAATAGAGAGTTTCAGTTATTAACCAAAATCTATGGTATTTTATTAGAAATTTAAAATTATAAATTGCAATTTGTTTCTCTATAAATTGCATAAAGTTTACATATACTTTTTTTCTGGCTTGCAACAAATTCTTAATGCTTTTAGTTAAATCATCATTCAAATTGTAAGAATATTTGAAATATACATTTTCTATATAGAATAGTTTAATGTCCAATAAAGATTAAATATATATTTTAAAAGCAAATTTTACATTTTGGAAGGCTCTAATGGTAATAAATCAGTGGATCTATACCATGTCACAGTGTCCCTTTAATAAATATTTTACAATGTCCTCTTTTAAATTATGAAATGAAATTAATAGATAATATAGTATCTCTATATACACAATTTAAAAGCATTATATAATGCCCTAATATAATACATGGGAGAGGTCAGTTAAAGGAGGGTCATTTGTATTTTAAAAGAAAGTACACATACCCTGGCCGTGTGGCTGAATTGGTTGGAGCATCAGTGAGTACACCAAAAGGCTGCAGGTTTGATGCTCAGCCAGGAGGCAACCAAAAGATATTTTTCTCTCACATGAATGTCTTTCTCCTTCCCTCCCTTTTCTTCTCTTACTCTCTGTCTCCTTTCCTTTCTCCAAAATCAATAAAAATGTATCCTCAGAGGAGGATAAAAAAAGTAACATGTAAATACCTAGGCATGACACAAAAAGACAACGAATTAGTTGGAAACCTATAAGTACATACGGAATTATTTCTCAATCCAACAGCTACAAAAACAGACTCATAGAGTTGCACTCAGACTCAAGCATGAGTGGTATTGGTGAAGTGATTTTCTGTAATGTTAGGCAAGATTTAGTAAAGTTCTGGACAAAACAAAATGACTTTTCTTGGTTTACATAGGTGATAAATATATTTCAGGAAAACATGGTGTATATTAAAATTGTGTAAAAAAATCCTAGTTTTTACATATAAGAATAGATTTAAGCTCCAGGTCAGAAAAAAATGAGTAAGTTTTTCACTTACATGAAATATCTGGTGGAACATTTGAAAGATATGTGGGACTCAGGACAACTATTTATTTGAGAAACTATCCTGAGCATTGCAAGACGTTTTCCATTCTTGGCCTCTTTCACTAATACCACTAGCTACCTCCAATCACTGTGATGAACAAAAATGTACCCCCAAATTCTTAAAATACATTCTAAGAAGTGATACTGTTCATTACTCACATCATTTCATTTATTTGAGGAATACAAGATAAATAATTTAAGATTCCAATACTCAAGGACCTTAAAATCCAGAAAAGGAACTTGAAAATATGCATGTTGTATATGAATATAACAAAACTTATTATGGCAGAATGCAATTTACTGTATATTGTAAGAGATACATATGGATACCATTAATATCTGGAGATAGGGAGGGAAAATTACGGGCCACTTGACTATATAGCTTCTTTAAAGACTGGGACTAGGCCTTATTTACCACTTTCCAGTGCCTGGACAATGCTTGACATGTGGAAGTTAAAAAATATTTATCTAACAACTAAACCAAATAACTAAGTAAAGGCATATGAAAGGGACTTTAGAGACTTGATTCAATAGTCATGTAAGAAAAAGAAAATTCTCTGAATGTCTATTGTACTGGGTATCTTATGTATACAACAACTTTATAAGACATCTCATTTTTTTAAATGACCAATCTTAAACTAATCAAGAGCATTTTCCAAAGTAACTCAGCTAAGCAATAAAGTAAAAATTTTAATTTGGATATGTCTGACTCCAAACTCATGCTCTTTCCACTATACGATGCTACACTGCTACACTACAGGATATGTAATAATTAAAATGTCTTAGGAAAATTAGTCTGATAGCTTTAAGGACATAAAAGTGATTAGATACAGTTTTTACCTTCCAGATGGAGGACAAGCATGTATGTCAATTAAGATAGAATATGTTAGATTACACTGAGGTAACAATCCCCAAAGCTCAGTGTCTTAAAATAACTAAGTTTATTTCTCAGTCATGATATTTGTTCACATTTAATTGGTTAAAGCAAGTCAAATGGCCAACCAGACTTCAAGGCAGAAGGCATAAAACTTCTGCAGGAAATGACACTGAATAATGGTGAACAGTAATAATATTTACCATAATATCTAAACCAATATAGATATGTATGCTATATAATAATAAGCAATATTAATAATACAAAGGGAATATAATGGTGAATTTCTTAATGAAGGGTGTATTATGGTAGCACAGACAAAAATCTAACTGTGTGTGGAGGCAGAAGAAAGGGAACAGGGGTAAACATGAGGGGAAAAAAAACATTTGAACACAATTTTGAATCAGTAAGTGTTGATCAAGAGGATAAAGGAGAAAAGGTCAATCAAAGCAGAGAAAACAGTGTCCTTAAGTCAAGGAATTCATAAGAACACAATACACATGAGTGGGGGGAGAGAGGACTGAGCAAATGACTACCAGTTTCATACTAATACTAAGATATACATTTTTTCCAACCCACGTGTTAACATTTCAAAATATGGTCAAAATCAATGTCATAAAATACCTACCAACTTCCATTGCTGATACTACATTGGATTAAAATACCCTAATAGAAAGAACTAATAACAAACAACAACAAAAGGAAACTTTTAAATATATTTACATGACTACGCCAAAGGTAAGGAGTCATAAGAGGTTAAGCAGGTACTAAAGTCAGCTCTAACCTTGAGGATCTTTACAGAGCCCTGAAAACCTTGAACTTAATCCAGCTTGAGGAGGACAGGAAACAAAGCCCAAAGCCCATCCAAGGTAAGGAAGCTAATAATAGACAATCAATATAAAACCTGGTTTTCAAAAAGCACTCACTACCCACAATTCAAGTGTAATTTAGATATAAACTTACCAGTTACTACTACTCAGTTTGAATTGAAAGGAGATAAATCTCCCATTCCTCAAAGGAAAGGGAAAAAATAGTAACTTTATAATGGAGAAACCTGGCAAACACTCCCTTAACCACATGATCAGAGTAAATGCCACCTATATAAGTCAATCATGTTGATATCATGTACATTCTGATATAATGTGATGAGAACATTTTACCTCTGTGTTATTTTCCACAAAACCTATAACCCAAATCTAGTGATGAGAAAAACATTAGAAAAACCTAACTTGAGGGCTAGTCTCTAGAATACATGACCAGTATTCAAAATCGTAACTAATAAAAAACAAGGAAAGCCTGAGAAACTATCAAAGACTGAGGAGACTCAGGAGACATATGCCCAAATGCAACATGGTATCATGGACGGGATTCTAGAACAGAAACAGAACATTAATGGAAATCTGAATGAAGTCTGGAATTTAGTTAGTGCTGTTGTTTCTTAGTTTTGACTGAAGTACAGTAGTAATGTAAGATGTTAATATTAGGGGAAACTAGGTACAGAGGACACAGGAACTCTTTGTACTATCTTTGCACATTTTGTATAAATCTATAATTATTATTCATTTATTTTAAAATTATGTCTCCAAGTGCATAATCTCCATGCAAGGTCATGGAATTTAAGTGATCTCAAGTACCTCAAGCAAATCATTGCATTTTAAGTGATCCCAGGTTGGTTGTGATCTAAAATGACAGTTAAGTAGTCTCTGGATTCTCGACTTCAACTTATGCCTCAATTTTCACAAAAAAGTTCCACCCAAAATCAACCAACCAACCAATTAATCACTCATACAATACACAAGGAAACAAAACTTAAATCCGAGTTGCAGAATGAGAGGCCAGAAAATTACTGAGAATTTTTTGGAACTGCTAAAAGATGCCAATTCAAGAAGCTCAGGGGGAGAAAAAAAAAAAAAGCTCATGAAAAAGAGAAGAACACAGGATAGGGGACAGGGGATGGGATGAAGGAGGTGGGGTGGGGGAGGAAAGGAATTATAAAGAACAGACAGAAATGAGAAGAGATATAGAGAAGAAGAGGACAAAGACAGAGAGAGGATCCACATACAGATACATCATATTGAAATTACTCAAAACAAAAAATAAAATATATAAAGTAGCCCGAAATATTATATTAAATGGGTATTATAATATATGGAGAATATTTATTCAAGTATACATGGGATATTTATGAAAATTTACTCTCTATTAGATCATAACAAACACTGTATTGAGCAAATGTAAAGGAATTTAAAAAACACTTTTCTAAACAATTTATGGGATAAAACATAATAATGGATTTTAGAAAATATCTGGAATTGAATGATAATGAAGAAAATATATCTAAAGTGAGCAGAATGCAAAACAAAACTAAAGTGGTATTAAAAGAAAATGTATAGGTTTAAATGGTTATATCAGAAAGGAGATATGAAATTGAGTTAGGAAAACAGCAAAATTTTTAGAAAAATAAAAAGAAGGAAATGATAGAGTAGGAATTAGTGAAAATAAAACACAAATACATAATAGAAACAAAGCCAGAATTTATTATTTGAAGAGACAATAATATAAAACTCTGACAAGATAAATTAAGGGGGAAATGGGAGAAGAAAAAATAAGGGATATTAAGAACAAAAAGGGAATATAATTTCAGATACTGCAGGGATTAAACAGAAAATAAGATAGAATGAACAATTTAATGCAAAAAGTTTGAAAATTTAAAAGAAATGTGTAAGTTCCTTATCAAAACTAACTCAAGAAGAAATTTAAAACTTACCAAAGCTGACTCAAGAGCAAAAGAGGACATAAATGGTCCTTCCCTTAGTCATTAAAGAAACTGAATCAGTGGTTAAAAATATTACAAAGACAACATAAAAGGCACTCAGCCTTACAGATGAATTCTATCAAACATTTAAGGAATAAACAAATCTAATTTTATAGAGTATCTTAACCTTATACAGAGGATAGACAAAAAAGGAACACTCCTCAACTCATTTTATAAGATTAGATTTGATACCAAAATTTGATAAGGACAGCACAAAAGGAAAACTGCAAGCTAATATAAATAGTATCATTTTAGCAAACCAAACCCAGCAACATATAAAAAAATAATATACATCATGATCAAGTTGGGCTTAACCTCAGAAAGTTGGTTAGTTTAATGCAATTCACTTCATCCATAGGATAAAGAGAAAAAAATCATGACCAATTTAACATATGCAGAACAAGTAGCCACTAAAATTCAATGTATTTAGTAACTTTCTTAATGTGAAAAAGAGCACCTACAAAAATACTTATAGAAAACATCAGATTTAATGGTAAAATGTTGAAAGCATTTCTTTTAGGACTGGGACAAAGACAAGGATGCCTGCTGTCCACCACTTCTATTCAACTGGTACAAGAATGCCTAAAAAATGTAGTAATAGAAGAACAAGAAATAAAAGGTATAACAATGGGTAAGGAAAAAAACAAAAATATGATTATTTACAGATAACATGAGTACTAATATTATCAATATATTAAAAAATGAGATACAGAAAAGTTATTAAAATTAATAATGGGATTTATAAGGGTTAAAAAATCACTTAATTTCTGGAATCAGTTTACACTAATACAATTTATGTAATTTATGCCTCTCTTATCTAAATCACACAAAGCTATTTATAATCTAGACCTCTTATTATTACTTGTCTAATTTTAGAAACCACTGCATTGTGGCTCTACCAGGTTAGGCCAAAATCAAGTATAAGATGTATTTCCAGGCTTTAAAGGATTTACATACAACTAAATAAAATCTGTCCAACATGTGTTCAAAAACATGCTGTCCCAGATATATGTAAAATACTTTTATGCAGTCCAAAAGTCCTATTTGAAAAATTTCTCCTTCAGAAAAAGTAGTTATATGTCAATTATCTACACTAATAAAAGAGAAAGATGCAAACTGACCATACCTTCATGAATCCCACCAGCCAATCAGGAGTGAGCATGCAAATTAACCCAACGAAGATGGCGGGTTAATTTGCCATACATAGGTGCCAAGTGGCCAGGGGCAGGATGCTTGAATCGTCACCATGTTGGCGATGCAGGCGTTCCGCACAGCCCCAGCCACTCCAGGCCCCTGGGCAGCGTGATAAGGCAGAAAGGCAGCTCCGGGCTGGAGCGAAGGCAGAAAGAGGGCTCTGGCTGGGGCAAAGGCAGTGCTGGCAGCCAGGGGAAGGCAGGCCCATTCCTGTATGAATCTTTGTGCATCAGGCCTCTAGTACCTCAATAAAGCTAAAAACATAATAGAAATTTAATTTTCATCTGTTAAAAAAAATGTCAGTAATGTTGAAAATTTCTTTTCTTCTTTTTAAAAAAAATCTATGATCTAGACATGTCACAAAGGTCTGTCTGAAGTATGGCCAAAGGTCAAAATCTTTCCCATACTTACACTGCTGTAAAAAGTGCTATCTATTCATCCATCTATCAAAAATTTATTGAGATCCGCCGAAACCGGTTTGGCTCAGTGGATAGAGCATTGGTCTGCGGGCTGAAAGGCCCCAGGTTCGATTCTGGTCAAGGGCATGTACCTTGGTTGTGGGCACATCCCCAGTAGGGGGCGTGCAAGAGGCAGCTGATTGATGTCTCTCTCTCATCAATGTTTCTAACTCTCTATCCCTCTCCCTTCCTCTCTGTACAAAATCAATAAAATATATTTTTAAAAAAATTTATTGAGATCCTACTGATATTGTTGTGATCCCTAGGATAAAGGTGAGAACAAAATTAAGTACCTGGATTCATGAAGTTTGCATATTTGATGATGACGACGACAATGACAATCACAGCAAGTATGACAACCACTATAGCAATATCTGTGAATGTATAAAAGTGTGTATTATACATTACTCTAAGCACTTTACATGCATAAATACAACAACCCTTTGATACAGGTATTTTCCTCATTTACAAATGAGGAAATTGAGGCACAGAAAGGTTAAGAAATTTTCCCAAGGACTCACTAAGAGAAAAGTAACAAAACCAAGATTTTAAACCCATTCAATATGGCTCCAGATATTAAGCTCTTGAACCACTACAGAGTATTTAAGTTATGATGATTTCTATAGAGAGAACTAAAATAGGGTAAAAGGAAGAGAGGGTAATTTTATAGAGTGGTCATAGAAGAATTTTTTTTTTGATGCCCTACTGCTTATTCAGTATCTCCTTTTAAAAGTCCCCTCAAACCTTCTCTTCCCATGCCTCCCAATCTTAGTTAATAATGATTCCATAATTAAAGTTACTTTGGCCAAAGTGTCACCTGATTGGTCAGAATAGGATATACTTATGTTGGTCAACAAACAAGCCCCAAATAAGTGGCTTGACAAAACAAAAGTTTTTATGTTGTTTATGCTGAGTTCACTGCAGTTCTCCAAGTGGTGACTTTATCATTCTAGCTGCTTTGACCTTGTGGCTCCATAATTTGAACCAAAGGGCTCCTTCACAAGGGGAAAACCAGAGAAGCATAAAGGGACCTTACATCAACTCAGCCAAGCACTTATTTATACAATTAATTGGCCATGACTGATTATGCTTCTCTCTCCCAGGTCACTGCTCTTTATCCCATTTTCTGTCCTCCCTTCCATCAGTCATTCCATCCATCTTTCCTTCTAGAAATATATATTTATTCTTTGCTTCTATCCAAACTTTATTCCATCCTTCCACCTTTTCTCTCCAGCCTTCTTTGTAGCCTTCTATATCTAGCATTCCTCCTGTTCATTCAAAGTGAAGGTCATTCCTTCCATCAGTTCTTTCCCTTTATTTAGTTTTAGGAATACCACCTATTTCTGATGACTCACAATTTCTATTTTCAGCCTACACTTCTACTTTGGACTCCAGATTTAGTAATCCCACTTCCTATGCTGTATTACCTCTTAAATTTCTATCTAGATTCCAAGTGTTTTTATCATTTTCACCATTACCACTCTTATCCATGCCACCATCATCTCTTCAAGATAAGTATACTAGACTCCTAAGTGGTCTTCCTATTTCTCCCCTTTGCCTGATACCCATTTTCTATCTAGTCCAAGTGATTATTTTCAAAGTTAATTCACATCATGTTCCAACCACTACTCAAAAAGAGAAGCAAGAATATATGAAACAAAAACAAAGACTGATGAGAATAGAAGCAAGAATGGATAAAGATGGAATGGAGGATAGGATGACAAGAGAGTCAAAAATGGGAGGAAAGGAGGTATGAAGGAACAATCAAACTGAAACTTAAGAATCCTAAGTCTGATGGAGATTTCAGTAACAAAAAAGGTTTAATTTGATTTAATTACTAATAAGCAAATTATGAACCAGTCATGGGCCTCAAACTCATTCCATATACACTTGATTTTACTGTTGAAAATAAGAAATGTCTTTGTGGATGATACATAATAGAACTTGTCTATGCTTAGAGAAATATAATAAGTGAAACAAAATGAACCTAAGTATTATCCCACCATTTCTCATTTGGTAAAGAGATTCATTTAGAATCACATTAACTTTTAATCTCCTCAGAAATATTTGAGTTAATTATTTGTAACTTAATACAGAATCACATATTCTGAGTTATATACTTTCATTTATATAACCAACATTTGGGCATCTACATAGTAATTGTATTACTTAAATCCCTATAGTTAAAGGACATATAAAAGCAAGGCAATTTATGCTGAGGAAGATCTCTAAAATTTTACAAACATATGACTAATATGGGTTTTTAAGTATCTATGACAGCACTTAGTGACAGCAGTTTAAATTAGAATTTACTTGAAGTATCTTTAACTTCTGAGGTCGATTTACAGTAGATAAGGCTATGTAATTTATACCTCATTAATCTCCAAATCACATAAAGATACTTGAATCTAGGACTTCTATTCCATGTGTATTTTTAGAAACCATTGCATGTGATACTATAATAATAGGCCAAAAATAATATTTCAAATCTACTTCTAGACTTTAGAGTATTAAAATAGAACTAAAATAAAATCTGTCCAACACATACAAAGGCAAATGACAGAGCTACACATAATGGTTTTCTGATATTCCTACCAGAAAACTCTCTTTTCCTAATAATGCTAATTTTAATCTCGATTTAATGTTTTTCAAAGGTTTTCAGTGGCAGGACTGTGAAATAAAACAATACAATATAAAACAAAACAACAGGAGTGCCGGGGGAAAAGTCTATGAGATGAAACAAGCATCCAGATCTTGTTCTACAGGCTGATTCAGGGCTGAGCAAGGAAAGTACACGATGAATTGCAGCATCTCAAAAATGCCACAAAGTATGGAAGAGCTCCAGAGAAATAAGATGGATGTGTGTTAAAATACAGTTGAATACCAAAGCTAGAACAAAATAAACAGTAATAGTAACAGATTATAACCCAAAGAATAAAACACTCATGAGCTCATCCTATATAATAAAAGGCTAATATGCAAATAGACCAATTGGCAGAACAAACAACCGGTTGCTATGATGTGTGCTGACCACCAGGGGGTGATCACAGAACATGATGGGTGTTGGCTGCGGCAAAACGGTGGAGCAGGTGAGCCGGGGCACCAGACCAAGGCAGGGCACCTGTAGCTGTCATTGGGGCGAGCCTCTGAAAATTCTTTGCTCCTGCATGCTATGGTTCTGCCCAGCACTCGCACCTGCTGCCAGCACTGGCCCCACTCACACCCACCGCCAGCACTGGAGACGCTGCTTGCACCTGCTACTGCAGGTGCCAGTCCCAATTGCCCCTCAGAACTTCCTCTCCACTCCCCCTGCTCCTGAAAAGTAATTGGGGCCTGCAGCCGCCTTTCACATCTGCTGCCAGCAAGAGCCCTGGTAGCACCTGCAGCTGATGCCGGAGCTGCAGTTCCCACTCAGTGCCAGTGCCCAGCACTGGTCCCGATAACTCAGCACCATCAGTGGGTGTGAGCGGAGGCTGCTGGCCCTGATTGTCCCTGAGGGCTTACCTCCCCCTGCTCCTGAGGGGTGATTGGGGCAGCAGCAGCCTCTCGCCCACTATCCCCTACCTTCCCTGCGGTTTGAGATTTTGATCGATGTTTCTCTGCCTCTGGATCTATTTTTGTTCATCAGTTTATATTCATTATATTCCATAAATGAGTGAGATCATATGATATTTATCTTTCTCTGCTTGGCTTATTTCACTTAGCATAAGCCTCTCCAGCTCCATCCATGTTGTTGCAAATGTAAGAACTCCTTTTTTAGCACAGCATAGTGTTCCATTGTGTAGATGTACCATAGTTTTTTAATCCACTCATCTGCTGATGGGCACTTAGGCTGCTTCCAAATGTTAGCTACGGTGACTTGTGCTGCTATGAACACAGGGGTGTATATATTCTTTCTGATTTGTGTTTCTAGTTTCTTGGGATATATTCCTAGAAGTGGAATCATTGGGTTAAATGGGAGTTTCATTTTTAGTTTTTTGAAGAAACTCCATACTGTTCTCTACACCAGTCTGCATTCCCACCAGCAGTGTACAAGGTTCCTTTTTCTCCACATCCTCTCCAGCATTTGTCATTTGTTGATTTGTTGATGATAACCATTCTGACAGGTGTGAGATGGTACCACATTATTGTTTTGATTTGCATCTCTCAGATAATTAGTGACTTTTAGAATGTTTTCATATGTCTCTTGGCCTTCCTTCTGTCTTCTTCCAAAAAGTATCTATTTAGGTTAGTTACCCATTTTTTAAAAATATATTTTATTGATTTTTTACAGAGAGGAAGGGAGATAGAAAGTTAGAAACAACAATGAGAGAGAGACATCGATCAGCCGCCTCCTGCACGCCCCCTACTGGGGATGTGCCTGCAACCAGGATACATGCCCTTGACCAGAATCGAACCCGGGACCTTTCATTCCCCAGGCCAACGCTCTATCCACTGAGCCAAACCGGTTTCGGCAGTTACCTATTTTTTGATTGGGTTAACTTCCTTTTATTAAGTTGTATGAGTTTCCTGTAAATGTTGGAGATTAAATCCTTATTGTTGATATCATTGGCAAATATGTTCTCCCATGCAGTGGGCTTTCTTGTTGTTTTGTTGATGGTTTCTTTTGCTGTGCAAAAGCTTTTTATTTTGATGTGGTCCCATATGTTTATTTTCTCTTTAGCTTCCATTGCCCTAGGAGCAGTATCAGCGAAGAAATTGCTTCAGCATATGTCTGAGATTTCACTGCCTGTGGATTTCTGTAGTATTTTTATGGTTTCCCATCTTATGTTTAAGTCTTTTATCCATTTTGAGTTTATTTTTGTGTATGGTGTAAGTTGGTGGTCTAGTTTCATTTTTTTGCATGTATCTGTCCAATTTTCCCAACACCATTTATTGAAGAAACTGTCTTGACTCCATTGTATGTTCATGCCTCCTTTGTCAAATATTGGGCATAGTGATTTGGGTCAATTTCTGGGTTCTCTGTTCTATTCCATTGATCTATATGTCTGTTCTTGTGCCAGTACCAGGCAGTTTTGAGAATAGTAGCTTTGTAATACAGCTGGATATCTGTTATTGAGATCCCATCTACTTTGTTCTTATTTCTCAGGTTGCTGCCACTATTCAGGGTCTTTTTTTATTCCAGATGAATTTTTGAAAGTCTGTTCTAGATCTGTGAAATATGACAGGTATTTTAATGGGAAGTGCATTGAATTTATAGATTGCTTTGGGTAGTATGGACATTTTGATGATGTTGATTCTACCAATCCATGAAAACGGTATGTTCTTCCATCTGTTTATGTCTTCCTCTATCTCTTTTTTTCAATGTCCTGTAGTTTTCCACGTATACGTCTTTTACTTCCTTAAGTTTATTTATAGGTATCTTAATTTTTTTGGTGTGATGGTAAATGAGATTGCTTTTTTAGTCTCTCTTTCTGTAAGTTCATTATTTGTGTATAGAAATGCCATTGATTTCTTGGTGTTAATTTTGTATCCTGCTACATTGCCGCATTCATTTATTAAGTCTCATAATTTTTTGATGGAGTCTTTAGGGTTTTCTATGTACAGTATCATGTCATCTGCAAATAAGGACAGCTTTACTTCTTCTTTTCCAATTTGGATGCCTTCTTGTTGTCTGATTGCAATGGCTAGTGCTTCCAGCACTATGTCAAACAGGAGTAGTGAGAGTGGGCATCCCTGTCTTGTTCCTGTTCTTAGGGGAAATGGTTTTAGTTTTTGCCCATTGAGTGTGATGTTGGCTGTGAGTTTATCATACATGGCTTTTATTATGTTGAAGTATGATCCTTCTATTTCCACTTTGCTGAGTTTTTATTAAGAAAGGGTGTTGGATTTTGTCAAATGCTTTTTCTGCATCAGTTGATATGACTGTGATTTTTATCTCTCAATTTGTTTAAGTGATGTATCACTTTTATTGATTTGCGAATATTGTACCATCCTTGCATCCCTGGGATAAATCCTACTTGGTCATGGTATATGATTTTTCTGAGGTACTGCTGGATTCTATTTGCTAAAATTTTGTTGAGGATTTTGGCATCTATGTTCATGAGGGATATTGGCCTGCAATTCTCTTTCATTGTGTTGTCTTTATCTGGTTTTGGTATTAGGGTGATGCTGGCTTCATAGAAGGAGTTTGGAAGTGTTCCTTCCTCTTGAATTTTCTGGAATAGTCTGAGGAGGATAGGTTTTAGTTGTTCCTTGAATGTTTGGTAGAACTCCCCTGTGAAGCCATCTGGCCTTGGGCTTTTGTTTGCTGGAAACTTTCTGAAGACTGCTTCAATTTCTTCCATAGTTACCAGCTTATTGAGATTTTTTAAATCTTCCTGAGTGAGTTTTGAAAGGTTGTATTTTTCTAGGAATATGTCCATTTCTTCCAGGTTGTCTAGTTTGTTAGAATAGAGTTGTTCATAGTATTTTTTGACAATCCTTTGTATTTCTGCAGGGTCTGTTGTTATCTCACCTCTCTCATTTCTGATTTTGCTTATTTGTGTCTTCTCTCTTTACTCCTTGGTGAACCTGGGTAGAGGTTCGTCAATCATGTTTATCCTTTCAAAGAACCAGCTCTTGGTTTCACTGATCTTTTGTATTTTTTTTTGGTCTCTATATCATTCATTTCTGCTCTGATTTTTATCATTTCCTTCTTCTGCTCACTCTGGGCTTTTCTTGTTGCTCTCTTTCTAATTCTTTGAGTTGTAGAGTGAGATGATTTATTACCATTTTTTTTTCTTTTTTTTTAGGTATGCTTGTAGAGCTATAAACTTTCTTCTCAGGACTGCTTTCATTATGTCCCATAGCATTTGCATTGTTGTGTTTTTATTGTCATTGGTCTCCAGGATAATTTTAATTTCTTCTTTGATCTCATTGGTAACCCAATCATTATTTAATAGAATGCTATTCATCTTCCAAGTATTTGAACTTTTTGAAATGTTTTTAATGTAGTTTATTTCTAATATTATGTCATTGTGGTCTGAGAAAATGCTTGATATGATTTCAATCTTCTTGATTTTGGGGAGACTTTTTTTGTGACCCAATATGTGGTCTATTTTTGAAAATGCCCCATGTGCACTTGAAAAGAATGTATATTCTGTGGCTTGAAGTGAAATGCTTTAAAGATGTCAATTAGGTCCATCTGATCTAGTGAGTCATTTTGAATTGCTGTTTCTTTGCTGATTTTTTGTCTAGAGGATTTATTTATCCAGTGATGTCAGTGGTGTATTAAAGTCCCCAAATATGATCATCATTGATGCTTCTATCTCTCTTTCTCTCCCTTCCTCTCTGAAATCAATAAAAATATATTAAAAAGTGAAATATATATTAAAAGTATATATATGAAATAAAAATATCATGATTAGAATAGCCCATAAATAATTGTGTCAGATAAGATCCACTAATCAATACTAACAATAATAAAGAGAAAGAGGATATTTACATGGCATCAAAGTATTTCAAAATATTTATTAATTACAAAGAAAAATAATAACTTTATAGTGGAGAAATCTGGCAGATTTCTGTCTTTTTTAAAAAATATATCTTTATTCATTTCAGAGAGGAAGGAAGAGAGCGAGAGATAGAAACATCAATGATGAGACAAATCATCGATCAGCTGCCTCCTGCACACC
The DNA here is from genome assembly GCA_011751065.1 of Lasiurus cinereus. Lineage (NCBI taxonomy): Eukaryota > Metazoa > Chordata > Mammalia > Chiroptera > Vespertilionidae > Lasiurus > Lasiurus cinereus. The sequence goes on from JAAGEH010000109.1 coordinate 1,603,333, forward strand.
ACCCACTGAGGATCAAGACCAGAACTTAGGCATGTGCCCTTGATTGGAATCAAACCTGAGACTCTTCAATCCCCAGGCTGATGTTCTATCCACTGAGACAAACCAGCTATGGCAGGCAGGTACTATCTTAACCACATGATCAAGGTTAATATCACCAGTAATAAGACATACTGATACTATGTCCACTGATAGAAATCCTATCACTTCTAGGATTTTAATAAAATGCATAACCTCAATCTAATCATGAGGGGAAAAATTATTTAAGTCCAAATTGAGGAATATACTACAAAATGCCCGAGCAATACTGTTAAAAGTCTCAAGAGCATGAAAAACCAGGAAACACTGAGAAACTGTCATGGGCCAGAGGAAACTAAGGAGATATAACAACTAAATGTAATATGGAATTCTGAATTAGACTCTTAAACAAAAAATAGTGGAAAAACTGGTGAGATCCAAATAAAGTCTGTAGTTTAGTTAACAGTATTGCTAATGCTAATTTCTTAATTTTGATCACTTTACTATGGTTATATAAGGTGTTAACTTTAAGAGATGCTGGGTGAAGGGTATATGTAACTATTATTTTTGCAACTCTTTTGTAATTTTACAATTATTTCAAAATAAAAACAAATCAAACAAAAGTAGATGAATACTAAAGCAGTTTTGGAAGGTCTTTCCCATATATGTTTGTTTGTTGGCTCATTCATGCACTGGGGGGGGGGGGGGGGGGGGTGCGGGGGAGAAGAGGGGGAATCCATCAGCCAGGCCTTTGCCCTCTCACAATCCAGGACTGCTGGCTCCCAACTGCTCACCTGCCTTCCTGCCTGCCCTTAACTGGCTTCTGCCTGCCAGCCTGATCACCCCTGACCCACTCCTCTGCAGGCTTGGACACTCCTAACTGCCCTCCCCTGCAGGTCTGGCCCCTCCTAGCTTCCCTTTCCTGCTGGCCTAATTGCCCACAACTGCCCTCTCCTGCTGGCCATCTTGTTTTCCCATGGGAGCGACCATTTTGTTTTCACATGGGGGCAACCATCTTGTATGTTGGAGTGATGGTCAATTTGCACATTACCTCTTTATTTATTATCTCTTTATTATATAGGATTGTTTAATTTTCAGCAGTGCATTTTCTAATTATCTTTTTGTTATTCATTTCTAGTTTATTTTATTGTAGTCATAGAACATATTCTCTGTTATTTAAATGTTTTGAAATATGTGACTTGCTTTCTGACCTAAGAAACAATTAGTTTTGTTTAATTTTCAGTGTGCACTTGAAAACAAGGTGTATCCTATAGATGTTGGATTAAATGTTATATTTACGTCAATTAAGGCAAGGTTATTAATTCTATTGTTCTAATCTTTTAAAAAAATGTTTTTTTATTGATTTTTAGAGAGGAAGAGATCAATGTTCTCTCTCATTACTGATGTTTTTCTCACTCTCCCTTCCTCTCTGAAATCAGTAAAACATATTTTTAAAAAAAGAAATGTATTTAATATTTCCCTCTGTGATTATGAATTTGTCTATTTCTCCTTTTAAGTTCTATCAATTTGAGTGTTCTGTATTTTGAGGCTGTTTTACACATACAAAATTACAATTGTTGTATCTTCCAGGAAGATGGTTCATTTTAATTACTGTGAAACATCCCTCTTTATCTCTAATAATGGTTTCTTGCTTAAATTCCACTGTTATGTATTAGAAAAGCATACCAGCTTTCTTTCTATCAGTGTTTGCATGATATAACTTTTTCCTTACTATTAACTGCAGCCCAACTAAAACCCCACATTTAAAATGTATTTTTATAAGCGGCATATTTTGGATTGACCCATATGAAATTGCTAATAGTTTAGTGTTATCGATCTACAAAACAGAAATTTCATATAGCTCAATCTGATACTTGATTATATTTTTAAATTCAAACAATCTTTGTTAACTGGGGACGTGATCCACTTATAATTAATAGTATTAGTGACACACATAAGTTTAAATTTACCATCTTAATTTGTGCCACTTGTTCTAAGTCTCCTTTCTTGCCTTCTTTTAAATGAACTTTTTTAAAATTATACCATTTTCCTCAATTCTTAAGATTGTTAGTTTTAACTTCAACTGTTCTTTTTGAGGTTACCTAGAAATCAAAACATACATCCCTAACTTCTTAAAGTTCACTATAAGTGAATATTTTTATTAATTCTTTAATAATACAAAGACCTTAGAATATATTGACTCCATTTAACATACAGGTGTATATACATACATAATAAAAGACATTATTACTTATTTGAACAGTTAGTATTCATTCAGATATATTCCTATTGGCCTTTATAACTCCAATATCTTTGTATTTTCTATAGAATAATTTCTTATGCCTGACAGAATCTTTTTAGAATATCCTTTCTATTTGATCTGCTACTCCTGTTTGATTTTTCTCTCCTCTCCTTCTGGAATTTCAATACAAATATTCTAGACTTCTTTGCCATGTTCCATATGTTTCTCACACCCTTTTCTGTATTTTCTATCCTAATGTCTCTGGTTATTCTCTTCTGAACTACCTTCCAGTTCACTAATTCTTTCCTCAGTGACATTTAATCTTTTTGTTAAACTTATTCAATGACTTATCCATTTCAGCTATTGAATTTTTCATTTCTAATATTCTCATTTGATTATTTTCATAGCTTTCTGCCAAAATTCTCTTATCCAATTTCTTGAAAATATTAATCACGATTGTTTTCAAGTCCATGATTGATAATTCTAATATTTGGATCTCTTATGGGTCTGCTTCTAATAGCTTTTTCCTTTTGTTTCAGTAATTTCTTGGCCTTTAGTATGCCTTGTTAATTTTGACGGTGTACAGAATATTATGCACATAAAATAAACTATATCCTCTTTTAGAAAATTATTAACTTTTGCTTGTTGAAAGTTTCTAAAATACAGCTGATGCTATTAATCAAACAGTGATTGAACTAATTTAAAGCAGAAATTCAGTCCTTGTACAGGCAGTTTTATTCAAACCCTACTCTTAGAATATTGCCTTTCAAGGGTCCCAACCCAAAATTGAGAGAATTTTCAGGTTCTGAACTCTACTTTTTCCTTCTAGCCCCATGAGACTGCTGAAAATTATGCTTAGCTTCTAAGTCGCCATTTTAATTTTCAGAACTGAATTCTGCATTAAGTAAAAAGCAGCATCAAATGCCAGGTCTAACTCTCTTCGTTTTCTTTTTCTTTTAGATATTAGCCCCACCAATTCTTATTGTGCTTGGACCTCTCTGATGACTTCAAAGAGATTTTTCACAAATACTTTTTCAGCTTCTCTAGATATTTTTAGCAGTTACATTAGTCTAAGACTACTTAATCAGCCATTTCCAAAAGCAGAAATGTTCAGGAGTTCAGTCTTATATGTATTTACTTTGAGGAGTCTATTTGATAGGCAAGTGAACTTGTTAATTATCAAATGATGTATGTAACTCTGAAATTCAGGATAGAATATTGATAATTAATTATAAACTTGGGGATCCATTGCATAAGTGGTGTTAATAGCTGAAAGACAAACAGAAGAAAGAACAGATGGATGGAGGGAAAAAAAAGTTGTAGTAGGGAAGCACTCAGGGAAGTGATAGATAAGAAAAAGTGGTGGTCTCTAGATTGGGAGAGGGAGACACATTGGTGATATGATCCATAGCACTATGATGATTTTTTTTATAGTTAATTACTAATGACTAAAAAAATGAAGAAAAACATATCTGAAGCACTTTTATTCATTTATTCATTCATTCTTTAACACTTGGGCATTTTATTGAAATACAAAAATAAACATAGAATTCCCATCCTAATGCCTCTCAAATTTAATTAAATAAGGTATAAGAACTATTATATTACTTATTAAACTATATTATTAAAAGTGCATGGCATCAAAGAAACACAGAGGAATCAAATCTGTCAAGGCGAGCCAGAAGATTTCACGAAGATAATGTTTGATACGGGTCTTTTACTGTCACAGCATTTAACTTTTTGGTAACAGTGTAAGATGATCTTCAACAGAAATATCAGGTAATCTTCTGGAAATGAATTACACTAATGTAAGTACATGTAATTTATCCCACCCTCATTTCAAAAATCACATAGATGTATTTGCAATCTAGGTTTCCTACTAATCTTTGTCTATTTTTAGCCAGCACTGCATTGTGACCTCAAAGGGATAGATAAAATCAAGAAGGACATCTATTTGGGGACTTTATGGTACTTACATGGAATGAAATAAAGTCTGTTTATAAAAGGCAAATTTATTAGAGAGCTACATACAGTGTGGGGCAAAAGTAGGTTTACAGTTGTGACTATACAAATCACAGTTTATTTGTGTATTACTTATTTATTAATATATTATTACCATTTTTAATAAACAGAATTCTTAATTTTAATGAAATTAAATTAATAATTGATAAATTCTTCCCTTATAGTTAATGCTGTGTATGCATATGGGTACATGTCTACAATAACATGTGTCCTGTTCATGAAGTCTTTTCCTCTTCTAAACTCATGGAGATTCTTTCCTTCATTTTATCCTACAAGAGCATTATTGACTTACTTTTCACATTTGGATCTACAATTAATTTTTGTATTATTGTGCAAGATAGGTATCCAGATTTGTGTGCGTTTTTTTCCACATGGATACCATGGTATCCTATTTTGGGAGGAAGAATATTTTATAATCAGAACACTTGGATTCTAGTTACAACTCTTTTTAAAAAAAATGAGCAAATCACTAATCTCTCTCTGAGTTTCCTGATCCAATTCAAATCCATATTTAGAATCACTGGATTAAGTGCCCTCCAAGTGTTTACAATATAGCAGGGGGAAACAGTTGTAAAAGCACCATAATATATTGTAAACATTATTGTACAATACTTAGCAATGCTTTTTACTCAAGACTAAAAAATCTGGACTAGACAACACTGCAAATTATATAAAGACAAAAAACGTGAAGTAGGAAGAATTACAAAGTTCCTGTCACACAGGTATTTTGTTTAAATAGTGTAAATCATAACTGGTAACTGCTAAGTAGAAAGTATTATAGTAAATCTGTTATAGAGTAGGCATAAATCATTGGCAACTGATGGATTGGCAAAAAAAGCAGTATAGCACAGGATTTGAAAGAGATAAAGTTTTTCCTATCCTATTATGAATGAGTCCAATGAGAAGTAAAACTAAGACAGGATGTTAGTTTATAAAAGAATCTCTCTCTGTCTCTCTGTATCTGTTTTCTCATAAGCCCAAATTTTAACACTGGCACACAATCATTAAGAAAAGTGTCTGAAATGTTGAAGCTACAGGTTTTTTTAAACTACAGATGTAAACACAGACTTTTAAAAAAAATCATGCTTATGACAAAAAAATTAACAAAGAATCTAAGTACATACTCAGGATAATACTGTATTATTAATAGATGACACACAGAATTAATAATATCCTATTCCACTAGCACCTGGTAAAACACACATACACATACACCCCAACAACAAACTTTAAACAGGAATGTACACACTAAACAGAGAACAAAAGTCCGAGAGATAGCCGAGACCGGTTTGGCTCAGTGGATCGAGTGTCGGCCTGCGGACTGAAAGGTCCCACGTTCGATTCCGATCAGGGGCATGTACCTTGCTTGCGGGCACATCTCCAGCGTGGGGTGTGCAGGAGGCGGCTGATCGATGTCTCTCTTTCATCGATGTTTCTGACTTTCTATCCCTCTCCCTTTCTCTCTGTGAAAAATCAATATAATATATTAAAAAAAAAAAAAGAAGTCCAAGAGATAAATCTTGGCAGGAGTAACAGAATACTGCCCGGCGGTAGTTGAGTGTTGATCTATGAACTGGGAATTTATTGTGGTTTTATTGAGACCTTTTTAGGAGAAAAGGAGGAAACTATACAGCAGGATAATAGAGTGCATACTAACTGGGGAAGAAAGGTATAAGAAAAGTTTAGGGAAGAGCCCTGGCTGGTGTGGCTCGCTGAATAGAGAATGGGCCTGTGCACCAAAGGGTTGAGGGTTCACTCCACACCTCTTCCCCACCCCCAGGTGCAGGAGGTAACCAATCTCACATATATATTTCTCTCTCCTCTCTCCCAATTCCTCTCTCCCCCTTCCACACACTCTCTGAAAAACAATGGAAAAAATATCCACGGGTGAGGATTAACAAAAAAAGAATGGATGTTGAACTTTATCAAAAGTCTTTTCAGCATCTATGAAGATGATCTTACAATTTTTCCTTGACTTATTAATATTTTACAGTATACATATTTCCAATATAGAATTAATCTTGCATTTTCAGTGTACATGTAGAATATACTTTTAAAATAAGATTTTGTATTCTATTTGAAAAATTTGTACATTTTATTCCTAAATCATATAGGACTGTAGTTTCTTTTTCTTTTACTCTGCTCTAAAACAATGCTTTTTAAAGCACTAAAGTTACATGTTCTTACAAGTTTGGTAGAACCAAACGATAAAACAACTGAGCTTGATGCTTTTTTTTTAAAATGTATTTTTATTGATTTTTTACAGAGAGGAGGAGAGAGGGATAGAAAGTCAGAAACATCGATGAGAGAGAGACATCGATCAGCCGCCTCCTGCACACCCCCTACTGGAGTTGTGCCCGCAAGCAAGGTACATGCCCTTGACCGGAATCGAACCTGGGACCTTTCAGTCCGCAGGCCCACGCTTTATCCACTGAGCCAAACCGGTCTCGGCAAGCTTGATGCTTTCTATGGACGTAACTCATTAACAATATTCTTTATTCCTTCTGTAAGGGCTTCGCTTTCAAAAGATCAATAAAATGGAAAAGCATCTGGCAAGTCTAAACAAGAAACAAAAAAAGAAAGAAAAATAAAATGTATTAGTAATGTAAGAAATGTCAGACTACATTAAATGGTAGACATGTTAGGAAAATAAGAATTATTATCAAATTCAACTAACGAACTGACTGAAAAGAAAACCTAAGAAAATTAATAAACACCAATGGAATTGAAAAGTATGACAAAAGTGGCCTACATCAGTAAATGTTTCTAAACAGAAATCTACTCATATTAAATTAAGCCAAAACAAAGAAAGAAAAAGTATTGAAAGAATACTGGAGTAACTCATGGAACCTGTGCTCAGGAAATATAGTCAAGTAAAAAGATTCTGGCTCCTTTTTGGAACTGAATGGTCTTGTTTGTTCCTTTCTTCACGTGCTCATTTTTTTCTTTCTATAATCATCTTTTTATGCTAAGAGATTTAGCATTTTATGACTGCTCAGTGTTAAGGTCCATTGCCAACCAACAAGAGTCTCAGTATCCCTTTTCCAAACCTTCAGGTTCCAATTTGGTACCTTATGAGTCAGGCATTGACTCTAGATCCAATAAACTATCCACAGGAGAAAGAGAAAAAGTATAGATTACAGAGCTACTAAAGTGGAAGCTAAATTCACCCTTTTAGTAAGGATTTTGATGTGGGTATTTTAAGGTGTGGATTGTGCAAGTACACTGAGATATCTACAAAAAGAATCTGCCTTTTCCCCAAATCCGCTAAAAGACTTTATATGTGAATTCTAGCAAACCTTTATAGAACATAAAATTCCTGTTATTTGTATCACTAGTGAGCATAAAAAGGATATAAAATTACCAATTTATCTTACAAGACTAACATGATCCCATTATGTAAGGCAGGAAACCATAAAAATCTTAGAAGAAGCCATTGGCAGCAAAATATCTGGCATTTGTTGTAGCAATATCTTTACTGATACAGCTCTTAGGGCAATGGAAACTAAGGAGAAAATAAACAAATGGGACTAACATCAAAATAAAAAGCTTCTGCACAGCAACAGAAATCATCAACAAAACAACAAGGAAGCCCACTTCATGGCAGAACATATTAGCAATGTTAACTCTGATAAGGGTTTAATCTCCAAAATTTATAGGGAACTCATATAACTTAACAAAAGGAAGATAAACAATCTAATTAAAAAATTGGCGAAGAACCTAAATAGACACCTTTTGAAGGAGGACAAACAGAAGGCCAAGAGACATATGAAAACACTAGTGGCCTGGTGCACGCTTTTGTGCACATTGAAAGGAAATTAATTAGAATTCCTGGGGCAGCGCTTCAGCTTGAAGGGAGTGGGCGTGGAGGAGAAAGAAATCTCACACTCGGGTCCTTCCAGCTTGAGGTACTGGCTCCCGTGCAGGGACTAATGCAGGTGGTCCTGGGTAGTGGCCAGGGGCAGAACTGGGAGAGATGGCTGGACATGCCATGGAGCCAACCTTCTGTGGTCTCTTCCCGGCCAGCCAGTTGCACCTGGGGCAGCACCAGGGCTCCAAGGACGTCTATGGAGTGAGCAGGGTCCCTCCAGCAGGTCCCTCGGCCTGGCCTGCAGATTTTGGGCTGAAACTGGCTCTCCTACATCCCCTGAGAGGTCCTGGAGTGCAAGCGAGCACTCTGCAAAGTTGTTGTCGTACAGGATGTGGAACACAAATGCAAGTGTGCAGTAAACCAGATTCGAGGTCAGCAGTGTCCCCAGAACAATAAACCCACTGCTAAAGGTGAGGAATCGGGCTCCCTCCTCTCTGGTTCTGGGGTGTGTTGTCACCTGAGAACTGTCGCTGCCAAGTTACCGCAGCTCGGCAGCTCCTGTATTGAGCATCTGGCCCCTGGTGGTTAGTGTGCATCATACCTACTGGCTGTTTGGACAGTCGGATGGTCATTTAGCATTTTATTTATATATAGACAGATTTTTTTGTAGTGGCCTCAAGTGTTGTGATATCTAAAAGACTTCAGTGTTACAAAATATAAGTATTGCCACATGAAGTTTGAACATACAGCATCAGTAAATATATTCCCCCCAAGGATCTAGAAATAAGATATATGTATTATTATGGGTAGAAGGCTCATTCTAGTCTTTATTCTACTGATAGACATGTATATAAAGACAGTCTTCGGGTTACGTCAGACTTGATGTACATTGTTTCATGGTTACATCACCATCTCCCATTTATTTATTAAAAAAAAAATGTTCCGTCATTTCGATGTATGTACAAATGTGCTTTGTTTTTTATTATTTATTTATCACAAGTAAAGGTCAGGAATTGTTATCTTCCTTTTAAATTTTTTTTACTGTTACATTTCATTACTGCTAAGTATGTGCTCCATCCCAGAGTGACATAGGTGCTTATGTAGGTGGGTTCTGACTTACAGCGAAAATTGCATTATGTCATGCCGTAGGAATGGATCTCTGATGTAACCCAAGGACTTACAATAATGGAAAAATCTGTGGCAATTTTTTTCAGTATGGGAAAGAATAAAGTCTTAAAATTAAACTCACTGCAAATAAAATTTCTTATACTAACACTGTTTCTGTTTAGTTCGAAGAGAGGTCTTTCAGAGAAAAGAAGGTGGGATTGCTTTTTATTCTGTTCTAGAGGCCTGGTGTAAGACATTCGTTCACTGGGGGGAGGGTCCATAAGCCTAGCCTGCGCCCTTTCACAGCCTGGGAGCCTTTGGCAGATATCTAACTGCCGGCTTAGGCCCACAACTGGACATCCTTAGTGCTGCCACGAAAGCAGCTGCTGTCAGCCTGGCTTGTAGCTGAGTAGTGCTCTCCCTGTGGGAGCACACACTGACCATCAGGGGGCAGCTTCTGCATTGAGTGTCTGCCCCCTGGTGGTCAGTGCACGTCATAGCTACTGGTCGTTCTGCCATTCTGTCTATTTGCATATTACCCTTTCATTATATAGGATGCTCAAAGTCACTAATCATCTCAGAGACACAAATCAAAAGAAGAATGAGATACCATCTCAGACTGTCAGAATGGCTATCATCAACAAACGACAAATGCTGGCAAGGGTGGGGAGAAAAAGGGTGTAGGAGAGCCAGTTTCAGCCCAAAATCTTGCACTGCTGGTAGAAATGCAGCCACTGTGGAAAACAGGAAGGTCTTTCCTCACAAAATTAAAAATGAAACTCCCACTTGACCCAGTAATCCCACTTCTAGGAATATATCCCAAGAAAACATAAACACTAATTAGAAAGGATATAAGCACCCCCATGAACATAGCAGCACAATTTACAATAGCTAAGATTTGGAAACAGCCTAAGTGCCAATCAGCAGATGAGTGGATTAGAAAACTGTGGTACATCAACACAATGGAATACTACACTGCTGTAAAAAAAAAAAAAAAGAAATTCTTATCATTTGCAACAGCATGGATGAAACTGAAGAGCATTAAGCTAAGTGAAATAAGCCAGAGAAAGATAAATATCACATGATCTCACTCATTTGTGGAATATAATGAACAAAAACGGAACTAGAGTCATAGAAGCATAGAATAGACTGTCCAAACTATGAGGGAAGGTGGTGGGTGAGGGGATAGGAGATCAACAAAGGACTTGTATGCATGTATATGAGCATAAGCAATGGACACTGACAGATAGGGGGTGAGGGCATGTATTGGGGGTTGGGGGCGGTCAAGGAGAGGTCAATGGGGGAAAAAGGAGACTTATGTAATACATTAAACAATAAAGAACTTAAATTAAAAAAAAAAACTAACAAAATTAGTCCTGAAAGCAACACTCAGTGAATTACATTTCTTTTCCCTTTAATCCTCACCTGACATGTTTTAATTCATTTTAGAGAGAGAAGAAGGAGAAAGAAACACTGATGTGAGAAACATCAATTAGTTGCCTCCTGGTACACATCCTGACTGGGGATTGAACCTGAAATGTAGGTATATGCCCTGACCAGGAATCAAACCTGCAACCTTTTGGTGTATGGGACGATGCTCTAACCAACTGAGCCACCAAGCCAGGGTGATATTACTCATATTTTCTTAATAGATTTGCAAACATTTATATATAAATCAGCAACATATTCACATGCATTTATATTATCAATTATTTAAACTATTACCAATAGTATTCTTTTTATGAGTGATACTATAAGACACTTTCTTCGGATTGTTTTAATTACTTATCATTATAGTTTTCTCAGAAAAAAATTCATTTTTTAAACATTAAATAGCCTAGAAATAGACCTCAAAATATAAAAAAATCTACTCTATGACATTTCAATTAATAGTGTCATTTTGGGGAGGAGGGAGTTAGAGCTCAATCACAGTGTCAATATAAACTCTAGATAGAACAAAAGATTTTATGTATAAAAATAAAGTGTTCTCAGAATTTTTCTATTTTTAATTATCACCTCACAAAGGATTATTTCCAATTACATATATACATCTATCCCAACCTCTCTTCCTAGCTTCAGTTGTTACTACCAATTATACCTGGATATTCTGTTTTACCTTAACTCTGATATATTTTAAAACAAGCTTATAACCTTAACCCCCAAACTAACCTCTTTTGAGTTTATGTCTCCCTCTCAAACTTGAAATCATCATTGTCTCCTCCTTTTCTAAAGTCTCCCAATGTCACCAAATCAATTAGTATTTCCACTTAATTCAGTATTTTCTTTCTATTCCCATTACCCAAAATTATAACCTATTACAAATAGTTACACTAAATCCTGTAAAGAGATTTTAACCCCCAAATTAGAATATGACTAATCACTATATGTTAATCCTATCTAATAAAAGGATAATATGCCAATTAACCATCACTCTATCACAAAGATGGCAGCTCCCATGGCCAGGGCAGGACGCTGGTGACACAAGCCCAGCCATGTGGAGGAAGGGGCCTCTGGGGGTGATTCAAGCCCAGCGTCCCACACCCCAGCCACACAGAGGGAGGGAGGGGCCTCTGGCCAGAACCCGGGGCACGAGATGCTTGTTTTGTTACAGGCTCGGCTGAGGAATCATCCCCACACACACCTTAACCCCTGTGCACAAACTTCGTGTACCAGGCCTCTAGTACCACTACATAGCACTATAGCACAGTAATTTAATATTGTCATCTTAATTATGGCCTTTTAATTACTGATGGTCCATATCACTTAAACAGCAAACTAAAAAAAACTCCACAAGCATCATTAAGATATTTAGTTTGGTTCATTGTGAGGTGGGGGTCTCAGATCAGTCTCATTGGCAGAGAATGGAATGTCCCAATGATGGCAGCTGTGTCTGTCTGCTTACTTGGTCTAAACAGTTTCTGCACATTTAGTGATTTATTGCAAGCCCAGCTGCTTTGCTTATTTTTTCAGTTCTTGAAATTAAAACAGATTCGTTTGTAATTGAAGCTCAGAGAGAAAAAATATTAAATATGACTTTCCATCAGCCAAGGGGCAGAAAGTACAAGTTTGTCTCATGATTTAGAGCTGTTTGCAGACAGATGCATGATTATTTAGAATAGATCTTTGGGTGATGGTTAAAATGAATTTTTAGCAGTAGGGAATTGAGCTTAAAAACAGCTGTTTTTCTGATTAGCATGACCAGCCCTAGTAATCCAGAAATAAAATGAGGCTTTAACACATGTGCAGACATATACACCTACACACATTCATTCATGCGATCACACACACACACACACACATATACACAGAATGTTGTATGGATTTAGAACTAGAGTTAAAAACAGACAAATAAACAAATAAAACAACAAGTAGGGCCTGGGCTAGGTGGCTCAGTTGGTTAGAACATTGTCCTGGTATGTCAAGGTTGTAGATTTGATCGCTGCTCAGGTTATATGCATGAAACAATGAATGCATAAAAAAGTAGAACAACAAATTCCTATTTCTCTCTTTTTCTGTCTGTCTTCCTCTCTCCCTCCCGTTCTCTCTTAAAAAATCAATACTAATAATAAAATACTCAAGTGGGAAAAAAAAAAGATATTTAGTTTGTTGTTATTGTTGCTACTGAAGGGATAGAGCTGGGATTAAATAAAAGTGAAAAAAAAATTAATTAATAGAATTTCCCTTATAAAATACCATTGTTTTCTTTCATCTCTAGAAAACTCTAATATTTAATTAAAACAAATATGCAATCCAAACCAAATAAAATAAGAATCAATTTTAAAATACCAAAATTTAAAAACTAGTTACATCTTTTATATTACTAACTAGAAGCCTGGTATATAAAATTTGTGCACAGGGGTGGTGTGCCCTCAATCTAGCCTGCACCCTCTCCAATCTGGGACCCCTCGAGAGATGTCCGACTGCTCGGTAGGATCGGGCCTCAATAGGCAGTCAGATATCCCTCTCACAATCCAGGATTGCTGGCTCCCAAATGCTCACCTGCCTGCCTTCCTGATTGCCCCTAACTGCTTCTGCCTGCCAGCCTGATTGATGCCTAACTGCTCCCCTGCCAGCCGGATTGCCCCCAATAGCCCTCTCCTGCCAGCCTGGTCACCCCTAACTGCCCTCCCCTGCTGGCCTGGTCCCCCCCAACTGCCCTCCCCTGCAGGCTTGATTGTCCCCAATTGCCCTCCCTTGTAGGTCTGGTCCCTCCCAACTGCCCTTCTCTGCTGGCCATCTTGTGGCGGCCATCTTATGAACACATGGGGGCAGACATCTTGTGTGTTGGAGTGATGGTCAATTTGCATATTACTGCCCTAACTGGTTTGACTCAGTGGATAGAGCACTGGCCTGCGGACTGAAGGGTCCCAGGTTTGATTCCAGTCAAGGGCATGTACCTTGGTTGCAGGCACATCCCCAGCAGGGGGTATGCAGGAGGCAGCTGATCAATGTTTCTCTCTCATCGATGTTTCTAAATTCTCTATCCCTCTCTGTTTTTCTCTGTAAAAAAAAAATCAATAAAATATATTAAAAATAATTTGCATATTACTTTTATTAGATAGGATAGAGGCCTGGTGCACAGGTTGGGGTAGAGGCCAGCTGGTTTGCCCTGAAGGATGTCCTGGATCAGGGTGGGTGTTCCCTTGGGGTGTGAGACAGCTTGGGCGAGGGACCTGTGGTGGTTTGCAGGCCGGCCATGTCCCCCGGTGACCCATGTGGAGGCCTTGGTATCTAGAATTTATTTATCTTCTGTAATTGGAACTTTGTAGCCTTGAGCAGAGCCAAGCCTCCTACTTGCTCTGTGGCCCCAGACATTTTTGTTGGGATTTATTTACCTTCTATAATTGAAACTTTGTAGCCTTAAGCAGAGGCATGGGCCAGCCAGGGTGTGTGGAAAGCTTGGCTTCCTCCATCACCAGGGCAACCCAAGCCTCCCTCCTGCATGCTCAGTGGCCACAGCCATCTTGGTTGGGGTTAATTTGCATACTCGCTCCTGATTGACTTGTGGGCGTGGCTTGTGAGTGTGGCAGAGGTGCGGTCAATTTGCATATTACTCTTTTATTAGAGATAGGATAATATTCCATTTTATGGATATAACATATTTTGTTCATCCATTCATCAGTAGATGGACATTTATTATGATTAATAATAAATTATGAATAATCTAGGGATATTTGTATATGTTTTTATATGATATGATTTTAATAAGAGATAAGTGAAGGGAGGAATTGAAATATTTTAAACCATTTAATTTCAAAGATGACAATTTCAAGATAAAGTTTTCACTTCTCTGAGATCAAATGAGGCAAAGTGAATTTTCATAAAGCTTAATTTATTCATGTCAAAAGACTGTCCTTTATTTTAAGGACAATGTCTCTCAAACTTTTTTATGTTAAGGCATCCTTTTCAATGAAATGAAAGATTTTTTGTTAATTTACTTAGGTGAAATAAATGTTTAAAAATTCACTTTTCCAAGAACTGCTGATTGAAAGAAATGGCACCAAAGACGAAAGAAAAAAACCCACAAGATTTTAAATGCCACGCCAAGGAATTTACACATTATCCTATGGTCAATAGAGAAATAAAGTTAAATATATAAAATTATTGATTCATGGATGTCATTTCATTCAACAAATAACCAAGTTACTATTTTATGGAAAACAATGAATTTGGTTCTATGAGAACAGATCATATAAAACTCTATTCCTTTTCATAACTTAGTTTGTCTCTATTTATTATTTACAGCTTTCCCCATCTTTAGAAATGGCAATATTTAGTAAAGAATCGTTTTAAGAAGGAAAATATGGGACTATTTCTATTGTGGTTACCAATTTTATTTCATTCATTACTTGACTCATTAGTGTGAGTTTCTGGGTGTACAAAGTTAAACAACATATAATCCCCCTCCTATATAAGCTAACAGTCTATGTTTTATAAACTTACAAACTTCTCTAGAAAAAACTTACTCTAGACATTTAATTAGATATTATTTACCTAAGGCTTCCAATTTAATAGCAATTGACAAGCATTTACTACTACCATTCACATTTTAAGCATTTTACATTTGTTAAGTAATTTAATTTTCCTAACAACCTTATAAAAAGGGAATTTTACTCTATTACTCTAAGATATTATTAATACATTAAAATATATTACATTTACCATCTTCCCCTGAATCAATGTTAATGACACTAATTCTGCTAATGAGTGTTTCATATATAGTTGCTGTATTATTCCCATCAACATGCAAACATACTGTAATTTCTTCCATCTTAAAAAAAAATCCTCTAAATCATATTGCACTCTAGGAACCATACTTCTGATCCCATTTACAGCAACACTTGCTAAAAGAACTGTCTATGTGAGTTGTCTCCCAGCTTTCTCCTGTCAGCTTCTCTTGAGACATTCCAAAAAGGCTTTTGTCTTTACACTACCAAAACCACTCTATTCAAGATTATGAATGGCCTCAAAACGCTAAATACAAATTTTAAATTTTTATCTTCATCTCACCTGACCTATTAACAGCACCTGACCATAGGTAAAATGCTCTCTTTAAAATACTTTCTTTACTTAGCTTCTCAGACACTATACTCTGCTGGGTTTTCTTCCTAACTTACTAGATGTTTCTCCTCAGTATCTACCCATAGAGCACCCAAGGCTCAGTTCGTGGATCCCCTCTCTCTTTAAAAAAATTTTTTTAAAATTACAGTTAACATTCAATATTCTTCTCTTTTCTAACTATACTTATTTTCTTAATGTTCTCATATAGTTTCATGCTTCACTAGAATATAGCTTCAACAGGGTAGGGATTTTGTTTTGTTTATGCTGAATGCTGGCACATAACAGTGCCTGGCATATATGAAATGCATTACAAATATATATTAAATGAATGGGTGGATGAATAAATAGCTTTAAATGTTATATATAAATTGACGACTTTCCAATTTATACCTCCTGCCTAGATCTGTCTGCCCTGAACTCCAATTGCCTATCTGCTATCTGCATTTGGGTGTGTAATAAACATCTCAACTTAACCAAGTTCAAAAGAGAACTCCAAACACCCTCCCAATGGCTTCTCTAACTTCACTTTCTTAGCAAAGTGCAGTTCCATCCTCCCTAGTTCAAGCCAAATATTTTTAAAGCATTCATAATTCCTCTTTCTCTCACACCACATATCCAACCTGCCAACAAATACTGTGGATTCTGCCTTCAAAATATATTCAGCATTGGACTACTCATCACATTCACCGCTCTCACTAGGGACCAAGTCATTCTCACCTTTCACCTGGATGAACAACAGCTTCCTAACTGCTCTTCCTGCTTCTTTTCCACCTGTACGCCCCACCCCCTTCCAATTCAGTCTCTTCTCAGAACCACAGCCAGAGGCGTTTTTTCAAACTTGAGTCAGATCATGTCACCTCTCTGCCACTATTCCCACTTTCCTCTTTGAGTACAAGTCCAAATCTTGACAACTACCTATAAAGCTCTACTCAGTATGGGCCTGTTACATCTCTGACCTCATCTACTACTTTCCCTCTCACCTCTTCTGCTCCAGTCACATTGGCTTCTGCTGTTTGTTCCCCAGGTTAAGGATATCTGCACCTCAGGGCCCTTTCTCCCACGTCCCCCTGCCTGGAATGCTTCTCCTCTGGACAGCTGCAGTCCGCATTGCTTCATCACCCTGTTCACTTGCCACTCTTCCCAATCGCCGCGTTTAAAATTGCAACTCTCATCCCAACCTCTTATATTCTTTATCCCCCTTCTCTGCTCCATATTTCTCCACAGCATTTCTCCACCACCACATATTCTATGTCTTACTTTCTGAAGCGTATGCTCAAAAAGGACAAGAATTTTTTTGTCTGTTTTATTCACTGCTATATCCCTGGTGTTTAACGCAGTGCCTGGTATATAGTATGTGATCCCTCTGTTCATCGAACACTTTCTTTAAAAAAAATATATATATATATATATATTACTTTATTGACTTCAGAGAGGAAGGGAGAAGGAGAGAGAGAGAAACATTAGTAATGATGAGAGAGCGTCATTGATCGGCTGCCTCCTGCACACCACCTACTGGGGATCAGGCCTCTCAACACAGGCATGTGCCCTTGGCCGGAATCGAACCCCGGACCTTTTCAGTCCGCAGGCTGATGCGCTATCCACTGAGCCAAGCCGGCTAGGGCCATGGAACACACTTTGATTTCCACCAGAGGGCCGAACGAGCACCTCGCCTGGCAATTTCAGGGAAGATCATCAAGCGTCTCTTAAGATTTCCCCCCAGTCCTCGGAGCCCTAGAAGCAGAGACTCTCAACCTGTGTGGGTCGCGACCCCTTTGGGGGGGCCAAACGACACTTTCCCACGGGTCGCCTAAGACCATCGGAAAACACAGGTGTTTCCATGGTAACTCCTAACAATAGCAAAATTACAGCGATGAAGTGTGGTTAGCGGTCCCCACCACCTGAGGAACTGCATGAAAGGGTCGCGGCCGGAGGAAGGTTGAGAACCGCTGCCTGGAAAGGCTTCCCCGTCGCCTGGAAAGAAAAGCCCGTTGCTGCCCGGCGCGCCGCCAGGGGGAGCCGGAGAGGCAGAGCGGAGCAAAGGGGAGCCAGAGGCGCTCTCCCCCCGTCCGCCTCCAGGGGGAAGGACACCGGGCTGGGAGGCGACGGTGCCGAAGGGACAATGTTCTCCACGCTCTGCTTTACCGGGACAGCGCCGTCAACCTCCCAAACCGCACGCAGCCCTTCCGAAGGCCACCGAGAGGCCAAGGGAAATCCAGCCCGGAGCGATGGGCGGGCGTCCCCTCCACCCCCGCCACTCAGAAGTCCCCAGACCATCGGGGGGCGGAGGGGGGGGGGAAAGCGTTCCCATTCAGCGCCGAGCACGTCACTCACACCCGCAGGCCGGGGCGCCCCGGGCTGCCGGCACTCTCGCACCGGAGAACTCCTCATCCGGTCCCTCCTCGCTCCTACCCGAAGCGGCTCCCTACCCTTCCGCACGCGCCATGTAACGCCAGGCGGCCCCGGGTGCAAGGGCTCCTCCGACGGGGGCTGGTCTGTCACGTCCCGATTCACGAAAACACCGCCAACCATTCCCCCCCCCTCCCCCCGAGATTTTTTTTTTTAATTTTTTTTTTTGGACTCACCGCCACCTGTTGATGCCCACGTTGGAGGAGCCCGCGAACCAGGGGTCGAGGATGTAGACGCAGCGGATGGTGTCGGCGCCCCGAATGCACTCCTTCAGGGCGGGGTTGTCGTGCAGCCGGAGCCCCTTGCGGAACCAGTGCACCGCGTTCACCCCCATGGCCGGCCGGGCGCGCGGCGGGCGGGCGGGCGGCGGCTCCCCGCCGAGCTCCTCCGCCGGGAGATTTCACGACGCGAGGCTCCGGCTCATCGCCGACACCGCCGCTTCCGGGAGGACCGCCGCGCCCCCCGGGAGGAGGCGGCGGACAGGGCGGCCGAGGCGGGAGAGGAAAGACGGGGTCTGCGGAGCGGGCCGGGGAGGGGGAGGCCGCTGGCGGCGCAGCTGGGAGCCGGACGGAGGCGGCTGCCGCCCGGGCGGCCGAGTCCGGCTGCGACGCCCTCTAGGAGCCGGCACCCGCCGCCGCCGCCGCCGCCGCCGCCGCCGCCGCCGCGAGGACACGCATAACTCCGAGGGCCGCGGACCGGCGGAGGGCGAGCGAGTCCCGGGGGCTCGAGCCGCCACGACAGCCCGAGCCGGTCCCCGGAGCCCCAGGAGGCTCGTCACGGAAACCTCGCCCCACCGAGGCGGCCCCTGAGGGAGAAGCGGACCGCCCGGGGCGAGCCACCGAGGAGGCGCAGCGGGCACTCAGCCGCTGCCGGCCACGCAGCCCCGGAGCGAGGGCGGGACGCGGAGGCGCCGGTCGAGGCCGCTGGAGGATTGCCGCCCGGTGGCCGGTGTCGTGCCGGCCGGGGTGACTCCCCCCACCCACGCCGCGTCAGCGGCCTCGGCCCCGCCCCCCGCCCCTGACTGGAAGGCGCGCTGCCCACGTGACCACCGGCACCTCACGTTTCTGAAGTGTGTTTCCTACTGCGGCGCGGGCCGGGGAAGGTGCTCACCGCTCTTCGGTCGCTTCTAGCGGGCGGCAGCCATTCGATCGCGAAACTCTGGCTCCTCGCCTCGAAGCCGGGCTCCCTACCTCAACCCCCTTTTCTAGGCGGACGGGTCGCGGCGGCCCGGGAGGGCCTCGGGGGCTCCCAGGCCCCACGTGAGGGGAGGCTTGGCCCCGCCCCCCGGTGGCCAGGAGCCTCCTCCATTGGCTGAGGCTCGCGGAGACCCGGATGAGCACGGGGATGCGGGCCGCTCGCGGGCGCGCGCTCCGGTCGGAGGAGGTGCGCGTGCGCTCTCGCTGCGTTCCTGGGCGGGGGGGGATCGGGGCGGGGCCGCCGGTGGACGAACTCGGGCCACTCCCCCGGGTGGGGGGCGGGGGGCGGGGCCTAGAGGGCCCGGAGGCGGCTGTGTTCCCTCTGAGAGTCTTGCGAGGGGCCCCGGCGGGGAGCGGGGGGCAGATGGGATGGACGGAGGAGAGCAGGACGGAGGAGGCTCCACGTCGACTTGGATGCCAAACCGCGCGCCTCCATCCAGCTTTGTGCCAGGAACCCCGCTCTGGAGCGTGCAGCGCCCTTGCCAAGGTGCTGTGACCTTTGAACTTGCTCTGGGGGCGTGGAGTAGTTGGCCGGGCGGGTGCCAAGCGCTCCTGGACTTCTTGGAATGACCTCATACGAACGAGATTCAACAGTACGTGTGAGCCCTCGTCTGTTACATGTGAGCGGCCGCGGCCCACCTCCCCGAGGACATTGCACTGCAATCCGCGCCGGTCCTCATCCACGGGCCGCCCTTGCAGCCACTCAGCAATCACCGAATGGACCAGACACTCACTGCTCCAAGTGCTGGAGCTCCCCGAGAGAAGAAAGTGGGCTAACACCCCAGTTCACAATCTGTTTCTCTTAAGCCTTCACTCTTGGCTATTTTTTTTCTCCTCTGTAAAATCCTCGTTGGCAAATACTCATTACCACCACCTTTGCCCTCCCTAGGATATTTCTACACATTCCCTTTAGACTCAGAGGCAGTGCCACCTAATGTGTAAAAATACTCCTGCCTCTCCCCCCCCCCCCACGCATGTTTGATAATCACTTACCACACCCGCCATTATATCGAGAAGACAATGAAAAGTGCCTGCTTCAACACTAGTGCAAGTAGGTGCTCGGTAATTGTACTTAACTACAATAAGAAGGTGTCTCTGATTCCCTCCAACGTGTGACTTGTGAAGGACCATGGCGCCACCCAGTTCTTTTTTCTTTTTTTGCATCAATACCCACCTAGTACAGAACCTGATACATAAGCATCAAATGCTGATTGAGTGACTGCGTTCATGAATGCTGCTTGCCACCAGAGTCTGGCCAGGGGAGGAGGAAGAAGGATATGGCAATCGTTACTGCCTGAACTGGGTGCTTTAAATTCATAGAAACCTTAGTACCTGTGAGTGTGGCTTTATTTGAAAACTAGAGGCCCAGTATACGAAATTAGTGCACAGGGTGTGTGTGTGTGTGCATGTGTGTGTGTGTGTCCGCTCAGCCTGTACCCTCTCCAATTTGGGACTCTCGGGGGTTGCCCATCTGCTTCTTGCAATCTGGAACCTCTGGTTCCTAGCCCCTCTGCCTGCCTGCCTGATCACTCCTAACTGCTCCCCTGCTGGCCTCTGCCTCTCTCCACACCCGGGACCCAGGATTCCCTCCCTCTGGCCGACTGCAGACAGCCAGGACCTGGGCTGATTTCCCCCTGGGCCAGCCCCAGCCTCAGAGGACCGTGGGTGGGTGGCTTCACCTGAGCCGCAGCCACAGGCACCCGGAGTGGCTTGTCTCTCTCCTGGGCTTCAGGTGCAGGCACTGGTGCCCTGGACCCCGGGGGCATGCAGCTTATTCCTTTCCTGGGCCACAGTCTGACTGGCCCCCATTCCTCGCTTGAGCTCATTTATGCCTGTCTGGTCCCCCTTCCTCTCCCCCGAGGGTTGAGCATCTGAATGTTACTGCTTGAGGGCATGATGACCATTTGCATATTAGCTCTTTATTATACAGGATAAGATCAAGCTAAGATGTCATTAGGATAGGCCCTAATCCAGTTTGTCCGAGGTCCTTAAAAAAGGGGTCAATTTGCACACAGACACACATACAAGGAGAATGCCCTGTGAAGATTGGAGTTACGCTGGGGGAGGAGGGGGTTCAGAGCGAGTCACCCCAAGATGTGTCTCAGTGGTGTACAGATGAACCCTGCAGGCTCTAGAGAAACTTCTGCCTCCCACCTCCACTACCTAGAAAAATTTAAATCAGGAACCTGACCTATGAGAAGAATTATCCCCAGAAATAAGTTTTTAAGTATCTATATGGTCGGGCAAATTACTGAACATGTGCTTTCCTCCCTGCACTGACCTCCTGAAACCCCAAGGTTGCATTACCTCACCCCAGTTCAGAATGTCTTACATGCCCATGTTCCCTTTCTGTCTCTGAACCTCTTGTGTATGTGGGGTCTCTGACTCTCTCCTGTATGTGGGATTCCCCTACATATGTATGTATTAAATTTAGGTTTTTTTCTCTTGCAATTCTGTCTTATGTCTGTTTGACCAGCCAAAGAAGCTTGAGGGTAGAGGAAAATATTTTCCTCCCCCACAACTCTACTCAAAGCTAAGGGGGCAGCCTGAAGCAGATCCTTCCTTATTGCTTACAGGGGCAGGGAGCATGGCCCTGCCAACATATTAATTTCAGACTCCTGGCCTCCCTCACTGCGAGGCCATAAATGCCTGTTGTTCTAAGCTACTTAGTTACTAGCAAATTAATAACGGTAATATAAATTCAGTCATCTAGTGAGCCAGTGTGTCTGGAAAGTCTTCCCTACCCCCCGCTTTTGTTGCCACGCAGAGGACATAGCATTTTCTCCTTGGTTTCTTAAGAGCCTTTAAAATTATACGTGAAAACTCTTTGTTCACCAGGAAGTTATTTTTAGCAATGGGATGAGCCTTGGGTAATTACCATGCTGAGGGGTTCCTGACCTATGCAGAGGATGTTGCATACAGAGCCGTGCCCTCGCTTGGATTGCCTCCTACTCCGGGGCCTTTTGTACTTTTAAAAATACAGTGTTTCTCCTTTCATTTTAGGCAGTTTAAAAGGAAGCAGATTGTGGCATTAAGAATTGTTTTCAAGCATCCAAATGAGACAGTGGGAGGTAGAAGAAGAGAATATTGATTTGTGTAGAGTTGACTTACGATGTTCATTCAATGAAGATGGATTTTTTTTTTTTAACAGACAGCTGGATGTGGGTGGGTGTGTGACTTTCATTTACACATCTAAGTACTGATTATAAAAGTGTCACTATTGTTAACTGCGCTTCTCAAAGACTGAAGGGTTTTTTATGGCATATAGACAGTTACTATAATATATCTTTATTAAATATACTAGAGGCCTAGTGCACAAAATTCATGCATTGGAGGGGTGGGGTTGTCCCTCAGCCTGGCAGTCAGACATCCCTCTTGCAATCTAAGATGCTGCATGCACCAGTGACCATACTTTTCTTTTTTTAATTTTTTTAAAATACATATTTTATTGATTTTTTTACAGAGAGAAAGGGAGAGGAATAGAGAGTTAGAAATATCGATGAGAGAGAGAGGCATCGATCAGCCATCTCCTACACGCCCCCCACTGGGGATGTGTCCGCAACCAGGATATATGCCCTTGACCGGATTCGAACCTGGGGCCTTTCAGTCCTCAGGCCGATGCTCTATCCACTGAGCCAAACCGGTTTTGGCGACCATACTTTTCATACAGGTGAAAGGCATCTTGCTGTTGTATGGGCAACTACATATTTTTGCCCTGATTATAAAAAGTAGCACATAACATGATCCTTCTGAGGCAGTAGTACCATTTTCCCCATCTTATGGGTGGAAAAACTGAAGCAGAGAGAAGTAAAGTAATTGGCTTTGTCACACAGTTGTAAGTGTCAGATTCAGGGCTGACCACTGTGCAAGCCAGAGCCCATGCATGTCATCACTGCCATCATCCTGTTTTTTTCAGTATTAGAGTAGCCTTGCTGGGTTTTAATTTTTAAATCTAAGAGACTGTTCCCAATATACAGGGTAGGGTCCCACAGGGGCGATCTGTGGGCCAACCAGAAAGTGGGGTGATTGGCACCTGCCTTGGCTGGCCTGGGACCTGTGGGCTGAAGGCAGCTCCTCCATTGAGTGCCTTCCCCCTGGTGGTCAGTGCTCATCATAGCTACTGCTCATTCCACCAGTCATTCTGCTGTTTGGTTGATTTGCATATTAGGCTTTTATTATATAGGATATGACTTATTGAGCACCTACTATGTGCCAGGTTCTTTATATGTTATTATTAACCCTCGATAATCTTTTGAGGCAGCTTATTTTTATTTAATAATGTATGCCCACTTTGCTGAAGACACTAAACCTCAGAAATACAAATACATAGTAAAACTAATTGAAAACCAAGATGATTTAGAGATTAACCAAAGATCTTATATGCATACTAGAGGCCTGGTGCACTGGTGGGGTCCCTTGGCCTGGCCTGCAGGATCAGGCCAAAACCAGCTCTCAGACATCCCCCGAGAGGTCCTGGATTAACAGAGGGTGCACGCCAGGCTAAGGGATCCTACCATTGCATGAACCCGTGCACCGGGCCTCTAGTATAAATATAAATGGAAGCATAGTCAGGAATCTTAGGAAATTCTGGTTGGCTCCAACATCATGGTGGTAGAAAGAGTATGGGACTGGATTATATCTCAGCTCACCATTGATTAGCTCAGCAATTTTCAACCTTTTTCATCTCATGGCACGTATAAACTAATTACTAAATTCTAGAGTACACCAAAAAATATTTCTTTTGCCAATCTGACCAAAAAAATAAAAGGGTATAATTTGACTTACTCACATGGGACAGCTCTTATTGTGTTGGCTGTTGTCATTTTTTTATTTGATAATCTAAGGGAAAAGAGGTCAGTGCCTCTGACTAAATAGTCAGGGTATTGCATGTTTTAAAAATTCTTTTAGACACTGGTTGAAAATTGCTGGATTAGTTGGTGATCTTTAACATGTCACCTAGGCTTTTTTGACCTGATTAATTCATCTATAAAATGAGTAGACTGAACTAGATAACTTCTAAGTTTTCTATTTTAAAATTCTAGGATTCTATGAATACAACCCTGCCATGGGCTCAAAATTATTGAGGAAGAGTTCTATTAAACATTCTTTTATCTTCCAGCAAATGCTAGGATTATCAGTATGTCTTTGATTTCATCAGCACCCTTGATAAAAGTGTGTCAGCCTCTAAATTAACAGTCTGTAGTCTCTCTTGACCCTATCTTGCAGAGGTAATTGCTGGCATATGTTTTAAACACGTAAGTAATGAAGGAGTAGATTGTATGATCAGCTCATTCAGTCTTGATGTAATGTGAATGTTAGGCTGGTAGCCTTGGCTGAGAGACCCTTAACACTAGAGTAGTCTTTGGGGGATTGAATTTAAATGTGTTAACAGATCACTATCTTATATTTTTATTTATTTACCTTTTTTTCTTTATTAATTTTAGAGAGTGTGAGGAAGGGGCGGGGAGAGAAAGAGAAACAGTGATTGGCCCCAAAATTCAGGCATGAGCCCTGACCTGGAATGGAACTGGCGACCTTCTGGTGTATGGAACTATGCTCAAGAAACTGAGCATTCTGGCCAGGGCAGATAACTATTTTTTTAAAAGGTAAGTTAGGAGTCTTATATCAATATGAAATGAACACGTCAAATATTTTGCTTCACTTGTTTCACTTGTTATCTAATAAGGGAATCAATAAGATGATGCAGTGGAATAAAAGAAGATTCCATAGAGTAATTACATGTTTAGGCCATCGAGAATGTTAAAAATGAATACTGTATATGCAAAACTGGCTTCTCCTCCTAAAATGGGTTTGGGGAGGGAAATCAATTGCACTTTCACACAACAAGATATATTTGCATGTCCATGGACAAGTCTCATCGGCATTGCTCTCTATTATCTACAATTTACAGAATTGTAAAATAGTCCAAAGAAAACGACAAGCAGAGAATAACTTGAAGAGTGCACTAAATAAGAGATCAAGTAATCTTTTCTGCAATCTCAAAGTCATTCATAATTTCTGTTCCCTTTTCCTCAGAGAGTCTTCCCATTTGCCCATTCTAAAAGGGGCCTCTTCTTTGTCCATATCATAGTTCCCTATTTCCTTTCCTCATAGCACCAATTATGACATGTATTTTTTAATTATTCATTTACTAGAGGCCCGGTGCACAAAATTCACGCACTGGGGGATGTCCCTCAGCCCAGTCTGTACCCTCTCCAATCTAGGACCCCTTCAGGGATGCCCAGCAGACAACAAACCAACATTTGGACATCCCACTCACAATCCAGGACTGCTGGCTCCCAACGGCTCGCCTGCCTACCTGCCTGATTGCCCCTAACCACTTTTGCCTGCCAGCCTGATCACCCCCTAACCACTCCCCTGCCAGCCTGATTGATGCCTAACTGCTTTCCGCAGGCCTGATCCCCTGCAACTGCCCTCCCCTGCTGGCTTGGTTACCCCTAACTGCCCTCCTCTGCTGGCTTGGTCACTCCTAACTGCCCTCCCCTGCTGGCCATCTTGTTTGAGGGTATGATGGTCAATTTGCATATTACCTCTTTATTATATAGGATTATGAGTAAACCTATGCCTGCCTCTACCCTAACTGCAAACTCTAAGAGGGCAGAGATTTGGGTTTATCATGTTCTTCATTCCATCATTAGCACAGTGCCACTGTGCCTGGTACTGTGCAGACCCTCAATCAGTGTTCTTCCAGAGACCATGGGAACACCCAACTGATCACATGGACACAGCACTGCATGTCAGTTACCAGTTTATTGTTTCTCAGCTCCAAATCTACCTTGCCTTCTCTTTAATAGATTGAGACCCTGTAAGGATTTAACACGGGCACCATATTAAATGCTACCAGTGAACACTGGAGGGACAATTCAGGAGGAAGGGACCTCTCTTCTTGGTGCTGTGATGCTTTGTTTTCTTTTCTTACTCCAACTCCACTGCTGCCAGAGGCCCTTGGGTAAGGACACACTGGCGCTCGCTTCTATCAAGGGCCAGTGGCTTTCCTGCTGGTGGATTCCCGCTGAGTCTTGCAGGTATACCAGCAGGCAGCTACTCTCTTTCAGCCCCCCTCCATTCTGGCCAAGTGTTTCCAGGGTTTTCTTCCTACTGGCCTTGCTTTAAGACTGTAGATCAACTTCTTTACCATCCACTCGCCATCAGATCCCTCTCTGGGGAGACTGGGGTGTGGCCAACAGGAGGCCTGATGTGGTCTTGTTGGCAGTTCTGGGGAGCTGCCACATTTCTCCTTCCTTGGGTACTGTCTCCTTTGTTCCCTTTCCTCCTTTATAATTAATAATTCTTTTTATGAACATTCCCTGTTGAGTTTGCTGTGTGGTTTCTGTCTCCTCATTGGACACCAGTACAATCCACTAACCACAATGTCCTTGTGAATACTTGTCTTGCTTGTTCTTACCCCTTTTCTTGACCATGCGCATGTAGAAAGTGCAAATAGTTACCAATGTGGCAACATGACATTGTGAAATATTAGCAGATGTTTTCCCCCACAGATCTCTTATTTTAGTCCTGTAACCATCCCCATTCAGGTCATTGGATGGGAGTCCCCTGTTGCTTCAGAGGGACAGCACTAGAGGACAAAGGTAGTCCAACATTTTTTGTTCTAAATTCAAGAGTTTGATCCAGTTGTAAATTAGGAGAGATTTGCTGCTCTCCCTCTTCCCCACCCCCCCCAACATTGTACAAACATTCTTTAAGCTGGAGTGGACGATGAATGCAAGGAAAATAAGATAGGTAAACATTGGTCTTTTCTAAAGGAAAGAACACCTCATTCATTCACTGAATGCATAGTGTGAGGTGTCTCAGTCTGTTTTCACTCGGAGGCCAGGGTATCCCAGAATGCCAGCACTCTCGAGCCAGAGAACTATAACAGAATACCACAGACTGGGGTGGCTTATAAACAACAAAAATGTGTCCCTCATAATTCTAGAGGCTGGAAACCCAAGGCCCTCTGTGTCTGATGGCACCCCTCAGAGGCAGGGCCACAGGAAAGTGGGATGGGGACTTCCATGAGTCCGCCTCCAGATTTCAGAGGGGAAACAGACTCATCTTTTCTACTCTCAAAAGACCCCAAGCTTGTGTAGAAATCTGGAGCTAATCCTAAATAAGGGCAGGTGAGATATACCCAAAACACTATTCACAATACCCATATCCATTAGTCCTTAATATGTGCCAGACACGGAACTACCATAGTAGACACTATGCTACGTACCCTTGCTACATGATTTCATTTAATTTTCACAACAGCCACATGAGATAGTACTACTCCTGTTTTATAGGTAAGAAAACCGGGGTCCAGAATAGTGAAGTCCTCATAATTTGCCCTGCAAAGTGGAAAAGGCAGGAGACAAACCCAGGCTCTCCCCACTCCACATGCCGTGGGTTGCCTGGTCACCTTCATTGCACTGACACATGGGTGCTTTCACGCAAGTACAAAATCAGGACTGTCAGAGCATGGAGGAGGCTGAGTTCTGGATCAGAGGGATCCAGGAAGGCTCTCTGTGGAAAGTAGCACTTGTGCTGGGAAAACAATTTTTTTTGTTTTACTTTAAAGGAAGAAAGTGAAGGATTCCCAAGGAGTAGATGATTGTGCAACATAAAGCAATATGTTTATTTAAAATGTTCATGAAACAAAGTTAAGTATGCACTAGAAAAAAGTTGGCAAGTATAAATTGAAAGCCCAGTGAAGAGTGGGAGAAATCTGGAGGGGTATTTGTTATAACTGCAGCATCAACACAGCCTGTTGGTCTGAAAGAGGGCGGGGATGGGGGAGTAGGGCAGCAGGATGGGGGTGAATCATGCCGAATATCACTGAGAGCTCTTGACGTGTTCCCAAAGGGCCCATCTCCAGTGGTACTTGACCGTTCGGTGAGGAGTAAACCATCCACTTCTGGGTGGTTGGATTGAGACCGTAGCACTTGGAGAAGGATCCAGGTAGAGAGGTGGACTTAGGAGTTACTTTATAAAGTAAGAAGGCCAAAAAGAACTGTTAGGAGCTCTCTAAAATAAATAAATAAATACAAGTGATAACTATTATGAATGCAATGCAGAAGAAAGAACAATGCTTCTGTACTTAAAGCTAGATTTTTAAGTAACAATATTTAGCACTGAAGACCAAGACAAGTTAGAAGAGGCAGACTATATAGTACATAGAGGGTGGGGCAAACATAGGTTTACAGTTGTGAGTACCTGAAACAGTTTATTCTTGGGTTACTCTTTATTAACTATTGTATTATTTTCCATAAGAACAGCTATAACTTAATTTTGCTCCACCCTGTGTATGCTCTGTGTAAAAACAGGCACTATTCAACTATCTACTTCCCTGGCCCCACCTGTCAGAATCCCTGGAAAACAGCCTTTGTCTGGGACTGGTGATGCCACCTGGTGGCTAATTCAAAAAGTACAAGCAGTTCCACAAAAATTCATACATGTGTTCAGAAAAATCTCCACTCTGCAAAGAGGCATAATCTAACCTATATAATGAAGAGTTAATATGGTAATGGTCATGATGCCCTCACGCCGTAACGACCATTCAGCAAGAGACTGCATGCCAGGGCGGAAGCCCAGAGGCACCTGGATGAGGCGGGATCATCTCATGGCAGGGAGGTCGGGGGTGAGAACCCTAGCACCCCCTTCACCAGTCCTTCGCCACCCACCACTTGCACTCAGAGCAGCCCGTCACCCACCTGCCAGGGGAAGGAGTGCAGTGCTCGAAACTCTGCAGCAGGCGTGAGGCATCCATGCTCACCTCCAGCGCCATGATGGGGCAGAAGCGGGGAGGTGCCTGGAGGAGACTCACAGGATCCAGGGCGGGACTTGAAGCAGCCAGAGAAGGCTGGAGGGGTTGGAGGTGAGGCCAGACATGCTTGAGCTCTGGGTGGAGAGGTTAGGGTGTCAAGGTGGGGTGACAGGCAGGTGGGTGGGGCATACATGGGGAGGGGGCAGGGCTGCATAATTTCAAGCACTGGGCCTCTAGTGTACATATGAGGCTAAGTGACCATCTATTATCCAACCGGTTGGTACAGATGATTCACAGTGACCACCAGGGGGCAGACACTCAATGCAGGAGCTCTGAGCTGCAGTGACTTGGCAGGGGTGGTTCTCTGGTGACACACCCCTGAACCAGAGAGGAGGGAGCCCGATTCCTTGTGGGGCCTTAAGATTCCACCTTTGGCTGTGGCTTATGTTGTTACTCGGGAACTGTGTACAAAGAGCGTGTGATGTTAATGTTAAAGTTGTAAATACTTCATCACAAGTGAAATTAGTCTGAAAGTGTTTTTATTCTTAATGTGGTATACATGGAAATATTAGAACAAGTTTAATCAATTTATCAGTCATTGGTTTTATTTTTTTTAAATATATTTTATTGATTTTTTACAGAGAGGAAGGGAGAGGGATAGACAGTTAGAAACATCGATGAGAGAGAGACATCGATCAGCCGCCTCCTGCACGTCCCCTACAGGAGATGTGTCCGCAACCAGGATACATGCCCTTGCCTGGAATCAAACCCGGGACCCCTCAGTCTGCAGGCCGATGCTCTATCCACTGAGCCAAACCGGTTTCGGCAGCCATTGTTTTTATCAATGTTGTTTCTATATCATGTTTTTGTTGTTTTTATTCTTTATCCGTTAATCAACTTATATGTTATTTTCATATACATTTTACTAATTTTCTTTCATCTCTGACACTTCCATTATAGAGAAAGGGCGAATAGCAATATTAAAATATTTATTCTAATTAATTTCCTTTCAATATGCACAAATCCATGCACCAGACCACTAGTTAAAACAGTAAGGCTTTAGAAAATATTTGGTTGAGACACACCACTTAAAATGTATGCAACTTAATAACGATGCCACCAACAAAAAAGGAACCTAATAAAAGAACAGAAAAGTTAAAAAGTTTAATGCCTGATAAATAAGTAATGAAATATAGGGATTGATCTTTAAAAGGTGAAGCTAGCTTGATGTAAATGGGTATAAGACAGATTGAGGCTACCGATTCATGGAGACAGAATTCAATAACAAAAGGTCAGGTAGAATTCCATCTCTAAGAAGAGGACATGGCTAGATCTAGATAAGAGAATAGCGGGATGACTCATGGGTATTCAATGCTGGACTGTATTCCTGTCTGGCTTGCTGTATTCAGCTGTCATTACTTAATGGACCAAAGTGGAACACCTTTATGGAACAAGTCATTAACCTATTGGTAAAATTGCATAGAACTGAATACAACTTTTGCCTTTTACTGACATCATTTCTTTATTACCCAGTCACATAAGAAAATCTGAATATCAGAAGCACCTGTTGTCATAGACCAGCTTGTAAGTCACTTCCCATTCCCTAACACTCAAAGGGACCTTGACCTACTAAGCATTCTGCATCCAATCCGTTCCAATCCTCCCCACCCCATCCCCCTGCTCACATTTCCCCCCACCCCAGTCTTTGAAATTTAATTCCATCTCTTATTTAGCCGATATGAATCTCAATTCACAAAGCCAGATAATAGAGAAAAATGATTTTCTACAAATCAACTTACTTCCTCATGTCATGCTCCCAATTGACAGGAAATCCATCTCAGTCATTCTTGAAGCTTTTTTCTCCCTGCAAGGTTATGTGGCCTCATGCAGTGCCTTCTTTTGGGAGGCCCTCAGGCGTCTGTCCATGGCGGTCTTACAGAGGTGGCTCTTGTGTGTCTCACAGGATCCTTTCAGAGCTGGCTATTATCTGCTCATTTTTGTGCCTCACGTGCAGGATGATGGTTTATTTTTTGCTGCTGGGATCTCCTCCAACCCCAGCCAAGCAGCCACCTTCCTAGGTCACCCACTCCACTCCTCTGGGGCCTTGATGCTTCCTTAGGGTGCTCCTTGGGAACCCTGCTCCTCCCCCACTGTTAGGGAACATCTCTTCTTCGTCTTTGGTACTCTGAATCCCTCTTGCTTCCCTAAGATACTTTATTTTACCCTCACCTCCTAACCTCCCTCTTATCAGTTAGCGAATATTTTAGTTGTAAGCAACAGAAAACGTAGCTCCAACTGACTTAAAAAATGTATACAGTTTTGCTTTCAATAACTGAACATCTAAACATGGGGCTGGTTTCAGGTTGGGATCTGGTTTGGTCAGTAGAGTTGCCATGGATACAGAGACCACTATCCCTTTCAAACTCTGCTCGGTTTGTCTACCTGTGAGTAAAGTAACAATTATTGCTGTCTTAAATGACTCAGTTTTGGAGTGATTTGTTAAGCAGCAATGGTAACTGAAATACCACTTGTGAGCCCCAAAGAATTTCTAGCATCCTATCTAATAAAGATAGAATATGCAAATTGACTGTAACACCATGACAAAGATGGTGGCACCCACAGCCAATAAGAAGGGAATATGCAAATTGACATGACAAGGCCAGAGGCGGAAGGCGGCTCCAGGCCAGAGCAAAAGCGATGCTGGCAGCCAGGGGAAGGAAGGCCTATTCTTGCATGAATCTTCGTGCATCGGGCCTCTAGTTTATTAATACAAGTAAGATTGACGTTGATGGGACACTTTGATCAAGGATAAGGAAAGGTATATGCTTTGATATTAAAAAATCATAATAATAACAGCAGCAGCAACAATGTCTGTACTACCAACTGCCTGTTTCCTTTCAGTTTACAAGCTCATGTTCCCCATGAGCTTGTATCTGCTCTGCCCTGAATTCAGTGAACTGCCTTTCTCAGGCTCCTTGGCTTCTGGCTGCCAGATAGGTTTGGCCACCCCTCCCAGCCACCACTCTTTCTTGTGTCTTTGTTTCTGATCGTGGCAGTTATTCCTCATTCTCCTACTATGGGCTGGACAGCCCCTCTCTCAGGGATGCCCCTTTCTGCCTGGTAACCCCCACTGTGGTCCTGGCTCTGACAAGGTGTTTTTCTCCATTTGCTCCTGCAGGCCCAGCAGTGGCACCATTGATTTCTTTTTCTTTTTCTTTTTTTTTTTTTATACTTTATTGATTTTTCACAGAGAGGAAGGGAGAGGGATAGAGAGTTAGAAACATCAATGAGAGAGAAACATCGACTACCTCCCCCCTGCACGCCCCCACACTGGGGATGTGCCCGCAACCAAGGTACGTGCCCTTGACCGGAATCAAACCCGGGACCTTTCAGTCCACAGGCCGACGCTCTATCCACTGAGCCAAACCGGTTTCGGCCCATTGATTTCTATTACTGACCTCTGGGTTGTCTCACCAGACTGCTTGGCTTCTTATCTCTTCCAATATTAATTCCCTTTGGTATTTCTCTTTGTTTGAAAGACTTATAGTGGTTCCTATTTCCTTGCTAGACCTTGATTGAGTGAACCTATTCAGAAGCTAATATGAGCTCGATATTCCAAATGAGGCAATTAAGGCTCAGAGATGAAGCTGCCCAAGATAGTGCTGTCAATGTCCACCAGTCGTGGTGTGCAATCAGAAATTATTTTTTTAATTAAAAGTTTAAATATGATGGAAGTCACTGTTAGGGGACTGAAAGGGGACTTCAGGGGGCTGGAAATATTATGTTATTTGATCTGGGGCTGGATACATGGGTGCTCACTCTGAACACTTGCTGAGCTGTATGTGGAATGGGGCACTTTTCAAGATACATTATTCTTTACTTTTAGACAATAAATAGCATTCCAATTTCAATTAGAGTCTACATTATAAGTAGTTTTGTGGGACAGTTATGTGCTAGGTTTGGGGGCTATAACAAAACACAGACACAGTCCTTTGTCCCGGTGGGGCGCCCTATGGGAATGACCACGGTGAAAAGCTATCACAACCTGGATGTGGGTCCTACCTAACAGGAAGTTCAGAATATGGAAGATGATAAAGGAATTGAAACGAAGACCTGAAGGTTAAAGGTGGGAGAGTAAAGGTCTGATAGAGAGAAAACACCAGGGGAAGGCTACTGAGGAGTGGGCAGAGCAAGGCAAGGAATGGCGGACCATAAAAGGCTACGGTCAGGTAGAGCAGGCCAGCAAAGACATATCAGAAATGAATTTTCTGGCAACAAAAATCTGCATTCAGGGTTCTTGTGTCATTGGGATAGTGGGATGTCAGAAATATGTTTTCCCATGTGGCTGTGAGACAAGACCCTACTGATTTTCCCACTACAGTGGTACCTCGAGATATGAGTTTAATTTGTTCCATAACCTTGAGGCGTGGGAAACTATGAGATGCTCGAGTCTCGTTAAACTGGTGGGTCATGTGCAGCCGGCCGATCCTCGTGATTACTCATATCTCAAATGTTGCTCGTATTTCAAAGCAAAAATAGCTCGCTCGATGGCTCGTATCTCAAAAATCTCGTATGTTAGGGCACTCGTATCTCGAGGTACCACTGTATTGCCACTGCCTCATTGGCAGAGGTGACAGCAAATCCAGGACAGGGTTGGAGTGAGAGGTGGGAGCTGTGGAGTAGAGGTTCCATGTGTTGGGCTCACTGTTATGCCTCTCCTTCCAAACATGTCCTTTTTTTTTAATGTACCTGTCCAATTTTCCCAGCACCATTTATTAAAGAGATTCTCTTTATTCCATTGTATGCTCTTGCCTCCTTTGTCAAATATTGAGCACAATGGTTTAGGTTGATTCCTAAGGTCTCTGTTCCATTCTCTTGATCTATATGCCTGTTCTTGTGCCATTGCCAGGCTGTTTTGATTACAATGGCTTTGTTGTATAACTTGAAATCTGGCATTGTGATCCTTCCAACTTTGTCCTGCTTTCTCAAGATTGCTGCATCTTTTTGAGGGTCTTTTTTGATTCCATATAAATGTTTAGAGTATTTGTTCTAGATATGTGAAATATGCTGTTGGTATTTTAATAGGGATTGCATTGAAGTTTTGGTTGCTTTGGGTAGTATGGATATTTTAATGATGTCAATTCAACCCATGAACACAGTATATTCTTCTGCTTGTTTGCATTTTCCTCTATCTCTTTTTTTCAGCATCCTATAGTTTTCTGAGTACAGGACTTTTATTTCCTTGGTTAAGTTTAGTCCTAAGTATCTTCATTTTTTGTTGTTGCAATGGTAAATGGGATTGTTCTTTTTAATTTATTTTTCTAAGAATTCATTTATTGGTGCATAAAAATGCCATTGATTTCTGGGTGTTAATTTTGTATCTTGCTACATTGCTGAATTCATTTATTAAATCTAGTAGTTTTTTGGTGAAGTCTTTAGGGTTTTCTATGTATAGTATCATGTCATCTGTGAATAATGACAGTTTTATTTGCTCCTTTCCAATTTGGATGCCTTTTATGTTTTCTTTTTGCCTGATCGCTGTGGCGGGGACTTCCAGTACTATGTTGAATAAGATGGTGAAAGTGAACATCCCTATCTTGTTACTGTTCTTAGTTTTTGGCCATCGAGTATGATGTAGATTTGTCAATACATGGCCTTTATTATTATGATCCCTCTATTCCCACTTTGCTGAGAATTTTTATCAAAAATGGCTATAGATTTTGTCAAATGCTTTTTCAGATCTTTTGATCTGATCATGTGATTTTTGTCTTTCAGGATGTTTATGTGATGTATTCACATTTATTGATTTGTGACTATTGTACCAGCTTTGCATCCCTGGAATAAATCCCACTTGGTCATGCTATATGATCTTTTTACTATATCGCTGGATCCAATTTTGCTAATATTTTGTTAAGGATTTTAGTATCTATGTTCATCAGGGACGTTGACTTGTAATTCTCTTTCTTTGTAGTATCTTTATTTGGTTTTGGAATCAGGATAATACTGGCTTTGTAAAAAGAGCTTGGAAGTGTTCCTTCCTCTTGGAGTTTTTGGGATTGTTTGAGGAGGGCCGCCGTCTTCCCATCCCACCTGGCTCTTTCTTTCTCCACCCCTTCTTAAAGTAAAATGCCACCTCCCAGCATTCCTGGGACTCATTTCTTCCTTGAAGCAAACACCTGACATCTCTAGACTTGAAGATTGTACAGACAGCAGACAAAGAATGTGAAAATAATGCCCGATGCAACCAAGCAACAAAAAACTAGTTGAATCCAATTAAAGTGATGAAACCACATGGTGGGGGGGAGGGGATTGACTTAAAGAGGAGCAAAATATTTGATAGCCGTGTAACTTAAACCCAGAAGCTGGGTTCAGCGAAACTCATCATTTCCATCGGAGAAGGTTTGGACTCAAAGCACCCAGTTGGAATAAGTGACTAATTTTAAAAATGTCTATTTTTGGTGCTGGAAAAATAACCCTGGAATTCAGATTCTGCTTTGGGCCAAAAAAAAAATCTCTGGCAAGAAATCAATGCAACTTGCTTGGGGTGGGAAGATCAACTCATTTTGGGATGCTATAACTGTACTCCCAGTCACACTGTTCTCTGTGTGCGTATAGTTTAGCCTTGGGAAGATTTACAATTAAATACAGACAAATCGAGAGGCCACATCCACAGTATTAACCCTTTTGTGTGAAAGAACAACAACCTCTGTATATTTGGTATTCACCGTATTTATAACGTTTAAAATAATTGGGTGTATGAGACTACTGAGAGATTAACCTTCTGATTTCAACTTGAAATGTCTAATGGAGTAATTGACCTCAGATTTATAATTTGTTGCTGAAAGGTGTAAGGGTTTTATGGGTTGTGAGAAGTATAATAATGGACTGTTTAAGAGATTCATTATATTTATAAATTTAATTTAGTCTGTAAGTACTTGAGAATGTTTTGCTTGTCAGGGTAGGTGATGAATGTGCTTTAAAAAAGAAAATTGGAATATGTTAAATTTATTAATGCAGTTTAAAACATTGAAGGGAACTTTAATTAAACGAGGCTTATAAACACAACTCGTTGAAGGGAGTTTAGCTTGTTCAACTTGAGAATATTAATCAAAGCCCTTCTTATTAAAATGTACTAGACTTATTAATAGAATAATTCAATTTGCATATTAACTTAAAGGCTTAAGGGAAAGTAGGTTTAACATTTTAAACATTTGAATATAAGTTCAAAAATAATATTTTATGTACATATCACAAGCCTTCCACCTCTGCTCTTCCTTGGTCACCAAGATAAAAGAACAGCTTTTTCACTTATTTTTTCCCTAAGAACTTTTACTATGAGCAGGATTGGTGAGAAGGAAAACAGTTATAGTTCCTGGCCTCAGTGAAACCTCAAGAGTTCAGGAGAAGAAAATGGGGAGGGAAGGCAAGATGCTGAGCCTATGAGGCCGGTTTAGCTGGATCAGCTTTTCCTGCAGGGCCATTGTATATAGGAAGCACACACTTGTTGTAGCCCCGTCTATGCTAAGAGCTCCCTTAAATAATGTAACAATATTGTTTCTGACAATTTTCAGTTCATTATGAATCAAATAGACTTGGGGAACTAGCCTGGAAACTAACTGTTTTTTTTTTTTAAACTTTGAAAACATGAAACAATTGGAATTTTGAAGTCAAATGTTGACCTCCACGAATGAGAGGAAATAGTGAAGAATATCCAGGGGGTGTTTCGTGAATTAGCTACAAATTGTAACCTGACAACCCAGGGGTCCCCGCTGCCTGTCACTACTTGAGCCAATTAAGCAGAGACAGGGTTGAATCATGTGTAAGTATTTATTCCAGTGATGCTGGCAGCAGAAATCTGCTCTATACCTCCTCCCCCCATAAGCCAGTTGCATACTTTGGTTAGAAGGACAAAGATTACATGGGAAAGTAAGAATGACAGGAATGGGAAAGGAGGCACAAGATAATCATTACAGGTTACAAGTCATGTGGGCCAGGGGGCAAGGTGCCTCTGGGTGCCCTGGGACCAGATTACAGGTAATGGGAGCTGGGGGTTGTAAAGAGCAGGTGCTTTCGGGAAGAGGTTGGTTCAGCCACGAGGTCATAACCTTTCCATAATGACAGGCAGTTCTGGGGACAGGAGGATGGACTGCATTCTGACATTAGCTCCCATGTCCCAAGGTGTACAAGGCCCAGCCAGGTGAAAATGTGCTTTCTCTAATCAGAACAAAACCGTCATGGTTAACAGAGCATGATTAATATTTCTTACTAGAGGCCTAGTGCACGAGATTTGTGCACTTGTGGGGGGGGGGCAGTCCCTCAGTCTGTGTGCCCGCTTGCAGTTGGGGAGCCCTCGGGGGATGCCTGACTGATGGCTTAGGCCAGCTCCTCGGCAGTTGGACTTCCTTAGTGCTGCTGTGGAGGCAGGAGAGGCTCCCGCCACCATCACTGTGCTGGCCAGCTGTGAGCCTGGCTCCTGGCTGAGTGGTGCTCCCCCTGTGGGAGCGCACTGACCACCAGGGGGCAGATGCTCAATGCAGAAGCTGTCCCCTGGTGGTCAGTGCATGTCATAGCAACCCGTTCAGCTGTTCAGTCGATTTGCATATTAGCCTTTTATTATATAGGATACTTGTAGTTGGTCCCCAGTATTCTAGTTCTGTCCATAACAAAATGACTTTCCCTGAAAGAAAATAATGTCTACTTTTGTTTATAGCCCACTTTAGAATCATGAGCCCCAGGGTAAAGGTTATTAATGAGTGTGACCAGATGATCTTATGAAGTCCTAACTACAGCATTCTCTCTCCTTTCCTCCTCCCCCAAATCCTTTGAATTTCTTCATATTTACCAGGCAGCTCAGACCTCAACCAGACTGGATCACTTCAATTGCCCCAAAGGGAAGAAGGCTCAGCAGGGCCAATAGAACACAGCCTTCACATTCTTGAGTTTTAGGAGAAAACAAAACAAACAAGTAGACAAAAACCAAACAAACCAAAAACCCAAACAAGGTTTCAGGAGTAAGGTTAAAAAACTTGAGTAATTCCTGCTGAGTCAATTGTCACCTTCTCCTTCCCCAATAATGCAAAGATCCCATGGGAAGGGGGCTATAGGTGGAGAGAGGAGAAAGTTGGGTACACACACACACACACACACACACACACACACACACACGGAGAGAGAGAGGGAGAGAGAAAATGAGAACAGTATTGCCCTGGCCGAGTGGCTCAGTTGAAGCATTATCCCGTACACCAAAGGGTGGCAGGTCTGATTCCCCATCAGGGCACATACCTAGGTTTTTGGTTCAGTCTGGTTGATGTTTCCCTCCCTCTCTCCCTAAATCAATGGAAAGTATCCCCTGGTGATGATAAAAAAGAAAGTGTTAGCCTCTGCTAGGGCCTCTGAGATTTGTTAAGAACATTGAGGGGAGGTATGATTGAACCCCTTGGTATACTTGGGGAGTTCAGGAGGAGGGAACTAGGATGTCCCTTCCTTCCTGAGCTGGGAGGCAGAAGAAACCTCTTAGAACCGCACTGTCTAATATGGTAGCCACTAGCACATGCAGCTGTTAAGCCCTGGAAAAATGCCTAACCCACACTGAGATGTGTCTGTGTAAAACACACCAGTTTTTAACATCTCAGTCTAAAAAAGAAGGTAAGAATATCTCACTAATAACTTTTATATTGACTGCATGTCAAAATGATAATATTTTGGATGTGCTGGATCCAATAAAATACATTATTAGACTTCATTTCACCTTCAGTCAGGTGATCAAGGTTGCCATCTACAGCCTTAGATCATGTTGATAATATGTATCTTTGATGTGATGTGATACAAATGACACTTTACCTCTGTGATTTTCCTCACAAACATCAGTAACCCAATGTAATAATGAGAAAATGTTAGACAGATTCTGGTGTCAGATGAGCAATCCTCAAAACTCTCAAGGTCATCAAAAACAAGAAATGTCTGAGAAACTGTCTCAGCCAACAGGTGCCCCAAAAGACATCCCAACTAAACATAATGTGATTTCCTGGATTGGAGTCTGAAATAGAAAAAGGACATTAGGTAAAAACTAAGGAAATCTGCCTGGCCAATGTAGCTCAGTGATTGAGTGTCGACCTATGAACCAGGAGGTCATGGTTCAGTTCCTGGTCAGGGCACATGCCAGGATTGTGGATTTGATCACCAGTAGGGGGCATGCAGAGGGTGATCAGTGACTTTTATCATTGATGCTTCTATCTCCCTCTCCCTTCCTCTCTGAAATCAATTATATATATATATAGATAGATATAATTTAAACAAAAACAAAAAACTAATGAACTTTTTGGAATTTAGTTGATAATAACATGTCAATATTGGTTCATTATTTGTAACAATACATCCTACTAATATAAGACAGAGATATAATAAGGGAAACTGGGTGTGTCTGTGGAGATATCTAGGAACTCTACTATCTGGTCACTTTTTCTGTAAATCTAAAACTATTTAAAAAATTATGTCTATTAAAAAAAAAGTCAAGAGACTGGTAACATAAGAGAAGCAGGACTGGGTTGAGATTGGGACAGGACTCATGAAAAACCCTCTGAGGTAGCCAGCAAAGTCCTATTTTTTACCCTGGATGGTGGTGATATAGGTGCTCACCTTATAATAACTCATGAAGCTTTACTTTTGTCCTATGTGGTTTTTGGAATCTACAGTCTTATTTTTCTGACAATATAAAAGTTGAAAACAACTAAGCCAAACATTAACTTCACCTGTTTCTTTTACCTTTTTTAAAAAAAATGTGGCTCCTCTAAATTTTTGAATTACATCTGTGACTCACATTATATTTTTATTAGAGTCTCGATGCATGAAGATTTGTGCAAGAATAGGCCTTCCTTCCACTGGCTGCCAGCACTGCCTTTGCTCCAGCCCGGAGCTGCCTTCCGCCTCTCACCTTGTCATGTCAATTTGCATATTCACTCCTTATTGGGCGTGGATGCTGCCATCTTTGTCACGGAGTTATGGTCAATTTGCATATTCTGTCTTTATTAGATAGGCTTAGAGACCTCTTCCTTAAGCTCCCAGGATCAGAATATTGTTGCATTGTGCTTTTGTATGAGCCTGTCATGCAAGATGCTTGTCAGGGTCCAAAAGGGCAGTGAGTCACTGAAATTACAGGGACTATATGATTTTTTTGTGCCCACTTGCCCATAAATGCTTACACGTGTTGCTTTCATAATATGATATCAGCTGGGAGTGAGGTTGTACAGAGATACATATTAGTTGCTCTAATCATGGGACACCCCTGATTCTTACCACAGGAGCCTGGCAATGATAGGACAGATTTGGGTAGGTTTGCAAGAAAGGAGAAGCACAATATCCAAAGTCTCCATGAAGAACAGAGAGGTTGGGGTGGGCGGGTAATTCTCAGTTCCGGTGAAAGGTGGCTACAGAAAGCAGCCTAGGTGAGGCCACCTGGGACGTGGCTGCCTCAACAGATGCCAGCCTGGAAGAATGCCCATGCCCAAAGTTCAGCTGAGATTTACCTTTCTAACCAATGTCCATGCAGGGCAAGGACAGTTGCAAATCAGACAGTTCCCAGCTTTGCTTCCAAACTGCCTGGAATTTAGATCATTCCTGGAGGAAAGGGACTAAAAAAAGAAGAGGGAGAAAATAAAAAATCAACTGAGTTTAAACCCAAGGTGCCCAAGAAAAACTGAAAATATCCAGGCTAAGATTTCTGCCCTCAGGCAGATTGGGAGCTCAGCTAAACAAAGTTGGGCTATTCAGAAATATATTTGATATCTGTTTGTTTGTTTTTTAAACATCTGAGTTTTGTGACTTAAGGAATTTATACTGGCCCAGCCAGCGTGGCTCGGTGGTTGAGCATTGACCTGTGAACCAGGAGGTCACGGTTTGATTCCTGGTCAGGGCACGTGCCTGGATTGAGGGCTTGATCCCTGGTGGGGGCCGTGTAGCAGGCAGCTGATCAATGATTCTCCCTTATCATTGACGTTTCTCTCTTTCCCTCTCCATTCCTCTCTGAAATCAATAAAAACATATATTAAAAAAAGAAACTTATTACATACATAGGCAAATAAGCAACAGCTTTCTAGTTTATTTAGAAGATATAAACACTTGTTCCTATTGATTGTGATCACCAAATACCCAAGGGCTGAATGTTATAATCAAGTTGAAAGCTGAACATTACCACCAGAGAATGAATTTTTGGCGGACAAAAATGTGGCAGATCATTGGGGAAACAACCTTAATTATAGCCTTCCCTGTATTTATGCTTATTTAATAGTGAGGATACAATTTTTTTAAGGCAATTCCATACAAATAAGAGTTTTAGGCACTATTTAAAGAAGAGGCTATTTTCTCAAGCAGACAAAATTATTGCATCGCTTTCATTTTTTAAAATTTCTAATATTTCACTTGAAAAAAAAATCTGTTCTCAAATCTTATCCAGAAATGCAGCCATAGACAAATTTAATTGACTTCCAAGGTAACACAATTCCCAGCATTTTTCTCTGCAACTCGGGTTTGTGGCACACACACCAATTCTAGCATCTCCCATGGCGGAGAATGATAAGAGCATCTTTACAGATAAATACTTGTTCTCTTTAGGAACATTGCTTTTGGTACTTCTTCAGCAAGTTCTGGCACATGAACTATTTTCTGCAGATGACCTTTGGCAGCTAGTAAGCCTTGCTATATTGGTATTTCAATCTGCAAAGTGCTGCATTAAAGGCTTTCTCTTGTTCAAGCTGCCTTTTAGGATGGTAATCGCTGCTATTTCATCTTATTTGAACATCTTGTATAAGTACATGGCAAGGCAATCCCCAAGTTCTTTGTCTGCCTGTGGTTTGCCTCTGCTTAAAGAGAAATGTTGGAAGCACCCTGCTATTTTTCTGTTTAAAGTGGGGAATTCTGCTTCGTTAGGCTGCATGCTAATTACTTTCAGAAAACACAACTGAAGACTCATGGCCCAAAGAGAATGAATAACTAAAAGCCAAATACAGTTTGAGGGGTTATTTTATTTAATGTTATCAATCCTACAACACCACACAGTTCAGTGAAGATTAGAGTGATGATACGATCTTATCTCTACTCTTCTGCCTTGTGTTACTTAAATTTTTATAAAGCTTTGTGGATTCCAAAAAGATAGGCTCTTCCTAAAGTTTCCTGGTTAATGCTGACTCTATTTGTAATTAGAAATTTCTTAATATATTTTTCACCACAGGAACAGTTTTCACAATCCTCATTCATTCTGTTTTATTAAATTTATTGTATTGTGGTGACATGGGTTAACAAGATTACATAAGTTTCAAATGTATGGTAATATAGCACAGTATCTGTCATTATGTGCTCACAACCAAAGTTGAGTCTCCTCCCATCAACATACACTTGACCCTCTTTACCCTCTCTCATTATTCTAACATTTTACTCTTACAACTAAAAATCCACAAACTTCAGCTGAGTGGTAGGAATTCTAACTCCAAAGCACACAAATACATTGTGGGGTTATGTATGTTTGTTTGTTTGTTTGTTTGTTTGTTTTGCTGTGTTACATTTAAATGCTTACCTAATTTGAAAGCACATACTCAGATACTAATAATGACTCTGAGTGACATGTCTTATTTTATTATTAATAATGTTATGCTGATTAGATTTAATGGTAACTGTGCAGTTACTTGCATATTTATCATGCAAGTTCAGAGAGGCCAGAAATGACATTAAAGTTGGCATTCTCCTGTTCATTATTGGGCCCAAATGCCAAAAATATTGTGGCTAAAGCCAAGCTTTGCTACATCCCTCCTTCATAGGAAACAGTGATTGAAACGAAGTACAGGCACTTATGCAAGAAGCAAAGAGTAGCTACCGTTAGAAATGGCAACTAAAATAGGCAGAAACAACTTATTGTTCAAATTAACTCGGAATGTAGAAGTTAGGCCAGGAATAGCATTTGACTATAGGTCATTGCTGTCAATTAAGGGTGATCTTAAATTAGACTATTCCTTTATGAGGAGTCTGCTAAACATCACACCACTCCTAAGCATTTTCCATGTGCAGCCCAGATATCTGCTGGCTTGATAGGCCCAGCCTGCCCCTACCCCTCTCAGTGGCCTTCGTCATTTCCAGAAGGCACCCAAATGTGTGACTCGCGTCTTCCTTCTGTCA
Organism: Lasiurus cinereus; assembly: GCA_011751065.1. Taxonomy (NCBI): domain Eukaryota; kingdom Metazoa; phylum Chordata; class Mammalia; order Chiroptera; family Vespertilionidae; genus Lasiurus; species Lasiurus cinereus. The sequence continues at coordinate 1,646,619 of JAAGEH010000109.1, forward strand.
ATTGGTATATGCTTGGGGACACGGTCTATGCATCGGCTTGGAGAAGGCGCACCATCCAGCATGGAGGTGGGGAGAACAGTCCTGGCAGGAGCAACAGCACTGAGCTGGGAAGACAGAGAGCATGAGAGAAAGAGGGAGGAGATTAGTGGAGGGCAGTTTGGAAAGCATTCTGTGTGTTAAAGTCAGGACTATGGACACTTCCTGGAGTTCAAGGGAATTAAATAAGGCTGTTAAGCAGGGGATTGAACTGATGTATATTTCAAGAGAACAGACATCTCTGGCTTCAGGAAGGAGATTGACTGGATAGGCAAGAAGACCACTCCAGGCAAAGAATAATGAGGTAGGTAGGAGTGAAACAGAGAAAAGGGAGCACATTTTAAAAAGTAAAGGGAATATGGGACTCCTGTCTCTCACCAAATACAGCCCTTCAGAGCCAGAGCGGGGGTCTTGGGGATTAGGAAGCAGTGATTGGACATGGAGCCTACTATGCCCAGTTAATGGATGAGGGCTCTGTAATGTATCCCATGATCTTTATCAGAATAACATAAAAGTAAGCTGAGATCTGAGGGAAAGAAAGGCAGGAAGTGGGGTGCATGTCATATACTGACCAGATGTGAGTCCATTCACTGTTGCCTTCCTGGTGGGTCTGATCAACGTTTGATATTCTAGGATAGCAATTTCCAACCCGTGTGCCACAAGAATTTTTAAAGCATGCAATATGTGACTGAGGCAGGGCACTAACCTTTTTTCCCTTAGATTGTCAAATAAAAAAGTAACAGATGCCATCACAAGAGCCATCTGATGTGAAGGAATCAAAAGTACTTACTTTTTAAATCAGATCAGCAAAAAATAAATATGCTTTTTGGTGTACCACAGAATTTAGTAATTAGTTTATGCGTGCAAATCGCTTTTCTAGGAGAAGGTTAATTTGTTTTCCCCTCTCCAATGTACCTTTGGTTCCAGAAGCTTCTCCCAGGTAGCCACACAGCTTGATTCTCATTCCGTTCGGGTTCCTGCTAATGGAGGGAGGAAAATAGTGGTGAAAGCTAAAAGGCTGAAATAATAAACCCAAAGTACTCTTTTGTTTAGTGTTTGTGGGAAACAAACAAAAACATGGGATCAAATCTCTTCGTTTTAAAATGTTAGTTTTATTATTTCTGCTATTGGGCCTTTATCATTATACTAGAGGCCTGGTGCATGAAATTTGGGCTCTCGGGGAGTGGGGGCAGTCCCTCAGCCTGGCTTGCACCTTTTTGCAGTCCAAGAGCCCTTGGGGGATATCTGACTGACAGCTTAGGCCCACTTCCCTTGGGGAGCAGGCGTTAGCTGTCAGTCGGACAACCTTAGCACTGCCACGGAGGCAGGAGAGGTTCCCGCCACGAGCCCGGCTTCTAGCTGAGCAGCGCGCCCGCTGTGGGAGCACACTGACCACCAGGGGCAGCTCCTGCACTGAGCGTCTGGCCCCTGGTGGTCAGTCATGTCATAGCAACTGGTCATTTTACCATTCGGTCAATTTGCATATTAGCCTTTTATTATATAGGACTAGAGGTCTGGTGCACAAAATTTGTGCCCCGGTAGGGTACCCAGGCCTGACCAACAATCAGGGCCAATCTGTGGGGCGACCAGCAGAGCAATCAAGGCCTACCACTGGCACCTGCCTTGGCCAGCCTGGAGCCATCCACTTGCTGGCTGCTGCCAGTCGCCTTCCTCTGCAGGAGGCGACTGGCAGGGCAATCAGGAGCAGTGCCCCTGCTCACCACCTGGCCCCGCCCCCTGGTCTCACTGCCACCGCTGCTGATTGCCTTCTTCTGCGAGGCAATTGGGGAAAGGGGGCCTCCACTAGCTCCTGCCTTGGCTGGTCTGGGCCCTGCAGGCTGGGGGAAGCTCCTGCATTGAGTGTCTGCCCCCCTGGTGGTCAGTGTGTTTCATAGCGACAGGTGGTTCCACCGGTCATTCTGCTGTTGGGTCGATTTGCATAGTAGGCTTTTATTATATAGCATTACATGTGTTGTGTAAGACTTTTTTTTTTGTATCATACCTCCTTTCAAGCCTCTGTTTGCATCCCATTGGGTGACTCTGAAACTTGGTGATCTAGTCTACTCTTGCTAGGTTGTGTGAACTAACAAATGATCCCCATTACTCCGTGGCTTACCACCACAAACGTTTACTTCTTCTCTATCTTACATGTTATTCAGTGGTTGGCTCTGCTCTACATCTTAATTCTGGGACTTAGATGGAGGAGGAGTCCATACCTGGGATGGGCTGTTTAGTGTCAGAGGCAAAAAAGTCATGCGCAACTACCTGAAAGCATTCAGAGCTTCTGCTTTGGGTAAGGCACACAATTCTTCCACGCACCTCTGTTAGGCGAAGCAAGCCATTTGGCCAAGCCTGAGGTCAGTGGGGTGGAGAGTATAATCACATCATAGGAGAGGGAGCACAGAATGCTAGGAAACAATAATACAATCTGCAACACCTGCCTTTTTGTTCTCTTTGAATATCTTGACATAGAATTTCTAAACAAGATCTTTCAGTAACTAATTCAGTGCTGCCCCTGCCTGGTCCCAATTATATGATTCATCCAGTTCAAAAATAGCCGAGCTGGGTGATGTTCATGCTTTGGTTATATATGTTCTTGTACATTTTGCATGGAGTTTTGTCTCATCTCAACCATTAGACTGAAGATGATTAAGAGTCTGCTCAATGAAAAAGACCCATAAATATCTATCTTGTTTTACTCACTGTTTAAGGGATTTAAAAAAAAAACACCACTCTCTGAATATTATGCATGAACCAGAGGTCCCTGCTAATTTTGCAGTTGCCTGTTAACACATCTGTCGACACTAGTCTGCACTCTGAGGTCGGGTTGGGTGGCATCTATTTTGTTCGCTGTTGTGTCCCAGTGACTAGCACAGCCACTGGCACATAATAATCCTTCGATAAAAATGCGCGAAATGAATAAACCAACTAAACTGAAATGAGAATACAAGGCTAGGGTCCCAAATAGAATGAATAAGATCAAGTTAGTAAAAAAAAAAAAAAAAGATAAGCTATGGTCTTTAGAAACTGGTGACAAAATGGAGATACTATTTATACTAAACCAACGAAGTCTTTGGCGACCGTCTGTCTGTTTTGGATAAAGTCTAATGTACAACAAAGAACCTGGATAAATAAATGGAAGCTAGCTTTCAAGTCGGTGGGAGTGAACTGGTTATTTTGCCCTTTTTCGTTCAAGGCATCCACAGCTAGAGCCCGTCAGGCTGGTAATGATGATTTATATTGTATGTCACCCTCTCTTACCACCACCACTTCCACCCCCCCCCCCAGAACAGCATCCTAAAGGCAGAGAACTGGATGAAGGAATGGTGCTGGCTGCAAGAGTGTGTCATGGCTGGCGTCTTCTGTTGGCAACCAGCCTCCCTGTATACCCAGAACCACCAGCAGATGTCCTGCCTGGTCTCTGTGGTGAGCCTGCTCTCTGCTCTCTGTTAACTGCTTTCATCACACAAGGTTTCCCTATGTGCCGGGCTTCATACCCTGGAGGGCGCATTTTCTCTGTCATCTCCCGTGATCCAGGATAGCTATGATGTGCTTAGTTATTTATTCCTCCAATAAAGATTTGTCATGTGTTTACTCTGTGCCCCGTACTGAGACACCAGTGTGAGCAAAACAAACACAGTCCCTGCCCTCTGGAAGAATTCTGTTGGGGAGGACTGTTAATTCAATGAATAACCTCCTAAAATTAGGATTTGGGTTATGCTGGTCAAAGTTCATGGTACTAGGAGGGCCAGTGAAAGAAAATGGACCAAATGTAGCCTAAGGAAACAAGGTTTTTACTTGCTTTGAAAGATGACTGTGTTAAGTAGACCAAGAACCACAGAGAGAGCCTGTAATTCACCTTAAGTGAATCTTTGTTCTTTTAATGAGAAGAGAGACCAGAAAGTCTCTTGTTAAATGCATAGACTGTGGGGCTATGCTTCCTGGAGTCAAATCCTCACTGCCATTATTTAGCAGTGGTCTAGTGTTCTTATCTGTAGAATCAGAAAAGTAACAGTTACATAACTTACTTCATGGGTTATTGTCAGGATTAAATGAATTAATTCATGTAAGTGTCTGGTATAAAGTTAGCCTTTATTATTATTTACTGGAATATTCAGCAATGTCCATAGCACCTCAGTTATTTTTCAGATTCAAATATTCTCAGTGAATTAAAACCATGCCAACTCAATGGGCTCTAAGCTGCTTAGCTTTTTTCTGAAGCATAACCACCTTTTGACTTTGATTGTTGTGCCTGGGTCTTCTGTAGATAGCCCATGAGAATTTGGCCAAGTTTCACATGACAACGGGAGATAAACTGCTCTCAGCCACATAGTACAGTTTGAGTTGTATAATGTGTAGTAGTCCCCCTAATCTGTGGTTTTGCTTTCCGTGGTTTCAGTTACCCTCGGGCAACCGTGGTTCAAAAATGTTAAATGGAAAATTCCAGAAGTAAACAGTTCATAAGTTCTAAATTGTATGCTGCTTTGAGTAGCATGAAAAATGCCATGCCATCTAGCTCCTTCCCACCTGGGATGGAATCATCCTTTTGTCCAGTGTCTCCACACTGTATAGGCTCCCTCATCTTAGTCCCTCAGTAGTCACCTTGGTTACTAGAGTGATTGTTGTGGTATCTCAGTGCTTGTGTTCATGTAACCCTTATTTTACTGTTAAAATTGTTCTATTTTATTGTTATTGTTAATTTCTTCACTATGCCTAATTTATAAATTAAACTGTATCATAGGTATGTATGTATAGGGAGAAACATAGTATATATAGGGTTTGTTGCTATCCACAGTTTCAGGCTTCCATTGGGGGTCTCGGAATATATCCTCCTGAGGATATGGGGGGGGGGGACTATCATAATGCTTTTTCATAATCCCATAAGAGACTCCATAGATAACATGATCATATTAATAGGAATAGATACCTTGAACCTTAAAAAAGCAAATCACAGAATCATTACAAGATTGACACACAGATCTTTGTAGTGTCCTATATTCAATCCATTTTAATTGTACCTTTTCCTCTCACTTGACAACATAATCCCTTCAGTCTCAGAGCTGTGCAGCAACTTAAGTCATAGAACTTTCCTTCTCTGTTTAATAAGGATCTTTGTGATTAGATTTTGGGGAGGGCTTTGAAGTTTTTCTCCATAAAAGAAGCACTGAAAAAGATAGACAGGGCATAATTAAATGGTCTCAAGTTGCTGTAGAAAGTAGAAGCAAAAACATGCATAATATGCAAATAACCTGACAGAAAACTCTGAAAAGAAGAGCATACCTTTTATTTTTGTTTTTATAAATTATATTATACTCCAGAATGTCAGCCAAATAGTTTTAGTTTTCTAACTGCCCATTCTCCTCCTTTGTCAATCTTATTTTCAAAGTATTCCAGAATTTTCTTTATAGCTATTAAACACACACACACACACACACACACACACACATCATAGATTTGATACAAATTTTGTTTACATCTACATGCAAGATATAGAAAAAATACTCTACCACATTACTCATGGTTCTTGTTGGGTTCTGGGATTAAGTGAAGCCTTTGTTTTTGTTGTTATAGTTTTTCCAGTTACAATTTTAGTTTTGTAATAAAAATCGATGGTGTTGGTTTTGTAAGTGGATCGATAAAATAGTTCTTAGTCCTAAGCAATCTCATCTATAATAATAAAAAGGTAATATGCTAATTAGATTGGACATCCTTCTTGAGGAAGCTGGGCCTGGAGGGAAGCCCAGGTTTTGGGTTCTAGAGGGGAGATGGTGCTGGCAGCTGGGGAAAGGGAGGCCTACTCTTGCATAAATTCATGCGTCAGGCCTCTAGTTTGAATATAATTCAAAACAAAGCCAATCAAAAGGTTAGTTGGTAAAAGAACTACTAGTTTTTATTGGAAAACTCCGCAGTTCCAATATGCTTTGCTTGACAAAGGGAACTTATCATATCTACTACTTGCCTTTATATGCTTCTTAAAGATCTTACCCCTGGGTTGATTCATTAGGGAGACCAAGTTGAAATTTCTCTGGTAAAAGTGAATTCCACTGTTCAGCAGGCTAGCTTCAGACTAGCTACATTAACTACCTATCCCCAGCCCAGCCAAAGAGTCAATAAAAGATGGTGGAATAAGACAAGTCATAAATTTGACTTCTATTTCCAAAATCACTTCCATTCTGGGCTGACCTCACATTGGCGGTCTGGTTTGATTACAAGGTCATTTCTCCACATGTCATACTCAGCAGTTTGAAAGGTACAATGTGTTGGTTAAAATCTGATCCTTGGGGTATATTTGCTCATTTTACAAGCAGCTCCTCAATTTGACATAATTCAATCCAGTGGGAACCCAACGTCCCAACCCTCAGAGTTGTCCCACCCTGTTGTCTGGAGCCTGACAGCCTGCTTGGAGCCCTGCTATTGGTGCTGGGGCTCAGCTCCCCACGACCTCATTGCCACTCAAACCTTTAATAACAATCTACAAGGAAGTCTTTGTGCTCGAAAATGAGCTCTCACGTTGGGGAGGGGGGTGAGGACACTCAACCTAAAGAAATGATTGAAATATGTTTTCTTAGCCGCAGAATATAGTCATTTTCATAATAATAGCATTATTTCCATTACTCAGAACTTTAAAACCACTTTCCAAAGCAACAGATCTCATCGAGTTTAATTCCAGAGTTGAAAAAGGACCAGGTACACTAGGGATTTTATCTAGAAAACGAAGAGGAGATGGAGGCCCAAAGAAAACCAACTGGATTAGCCCCAAGTCACATGGGTCGCTCCTAACAGAATTGGGATAAAAACTGTAGGTCTTCTGTTAGCCAACTCAATGCCCCTTTCACTGCCTCATTCTGCCCTTTTAATCCCCTTATCAATGCTGGCTGAGGGACTTTTGCATTCCCTGTTATTAATAACTAGAGACCCAGTGCACGAAATTCGTGCACAGGTATAGTCCCTAGGTCTGGCCTGTGATAAGGGCCATCTTCCCCAGCTGTCCACAGCTGCCTCCCCCCCTCCCTCCATCCCCCATCCCTGGTTTTGCCATGGGGTGATTGGTGCAGGATGGCTGGCTGGGGAAGGGACCAAGAGGTTGGCTGTTCCCGCCCACTTGCTGGCCCTGCCCCCACCAGGAGTGGCCATTAGGAGATTGAAACCTGCCGGCTGGGGAAAGAGACCAAGAGGTGGTCAGTGCACCTCATAGTGACTGGTCCAGTGGTTGTTCTGGTTGTTCTGCCATTAGGGTCAATTTGCATATTACCCTTTTATTGTATGGGATAGAGGCCTAGTGCATGGGTGGGGGCTGGATGGCCTGCCCTGAAGGGATCCCTGGATTGGGGTGGGGGGGTCCCTACTGGGGGACAAGGCCTGCAGAGCTAGGGACTACAGGGTTTGCTGGCTGGCCCCACCCCAATCGGGTTGGAAGTCCCTCTGAGTGGTGGAGCCAGCTTGGGCAGGGGGCCGAGGGATGTTTGCAGGCTGGCCATGCCCCTAGCTTTGTCAGGAAGGACATCTGGAATGACGTCCAGAAGACGTCTGGTCTAACCAATCTAATTAGCATATTATCCTTTTGTTAGTATAGATGAACACTACCATTTATTGAGTCCTATCCAGTGCCTGAGGCTGTGTATCACACTCAATCTTGACAATCACCTGGTGAATTACGTCCTGTTATTATCCCATTTTATAGCTGAGGAAATTGAGTCCCACAGTGAATAAGTAACTGACCCAGCATTTTAAATGACAGTGAGTACAAGGCAGACCTGGGGTCTAAATCAAGTTCTTTCTGACCTCAGGACCCAAGCTTTTAACTATTTAGTACGGGGGTCGGACTTCTCAGAACCTTCTTTTCTTGGCCAAAGACACAATGGAGGCTTTTTTTCTAAGTCTGGAGTGATAGTTGCTAAAGACAACATTTAACAAGCCAAAGATGGCTGGGCTAAGGCCTCTTGTCTGGGCAGGACAAGAATGCGGGGCCCACATGGACCTGCCCGCGGGATCCAGGCGGCATAGCACATCGTAAATCCCCTCTTACACATGCCTCACCGCCGGCTCAAAGTGGGTTTGGAGTGTATTTGGTTTGTTTTTAAAGAGAGTGTGAGCTAAAGGCTGTCATTTAAAATTGCCCAGAACCCAGGCACAAGAACAGGTGGGCCGAGATTGAAAACAGTGTAAACTAGAGGCTTAAGTCCCCAGAGCAAACACTGTGGAGTGATTATTTTGTTTGAGAACAGGGTGATCCTGGGGGCATTTTAAAGCAGAGACACCCCTACCCCCACCCATTAACTGCAATTAAAATGTAAATTTCTCTGCTCACGTTTGTTTAACACTCGTGAATTTCCAGGAAAATGCCTTTTTTTTTTTTTAATTAAGCAATAGATCCCTTGCACAGGAGAAGAGCAAATTAAAGGTTTGCTTTTTTTCTTATCAATACTGAAGAAGGCCTGCAAAGTTCTATTTCCTTTTCCTTCATAAGTGTTAAAACTGGTATGGGAGCCCCTTTATGGGAGAATTTTTTTTTTTTAATTACCTGACATTCCTGAAACTTACTTATTAAAACCCCCAATTCAGAAGAGATCAACCCTTTTGAGAGCACTTTTATCTGCTGTGGAAAAGCCCTTAATCAGTAGGTGGCGCTCTAAGAATGGGATTAGCAGTGGGGACAAGGAATTCCAGCCAGAAAGCAACATTCCACTCTTCCTTGGGCATCTTCCTCAGGCAAACAGCTTCGCCCCGCCCCCTTACAGGGCGGGTCTCCCCTAGCCGCCCCGCTCTGCGTCTGCTGTTTGAGCTCACCTCCTACCCTTCTTAGCATCACAGACTGGGAAGGCTAGAACAGTGGTTCTCAACCTTCCTAAGGCCGCGACCCTTGCATACAGTTCCTCATGTGGTGGTGACCCCCAAACATGAAATCTTGCTACTGTTATGCATCGTGATGTAAATATCTGCATTTTCCGATGGTCTTAGGCGACCCCTGTGAAAGGGTCGTTCCACCCTCACAGGGGTCGCGACCCACAGGTTGAGAACCGCTGGGCTAGAAGGCCCTCTTATGTAAGAGCTTAGCTCGAAGCCACTGGGTCCCGGAATCTCCGGATCTCTAAAGCTCCGAGGATCTGAAATGAAGAGCGGAAATCAAGTTGAGATCTGAAATGAAGAACTGATCCCCAAGGTCACCCAGCTAGTTCTTAGCTCCGCCGGGACAAGAGCCCAGGTAGGATGGCTCCGTGTCCACTGCTTCCCAGCCTATTGGTGGAGAGTGAGGAAGTACCAGCTGAGTGCACGGAGGCAGTGGCCTGCCTGGTGGCAGGCAGAGCGCGCTGACCAGGGGTGGGGTCGTTAAACATTTAGAATTTTCCTTTTCGACTCTTTACACTCGTGACTGCCACTCCAACAGGGCTGGTGACAAATGTCAGGTGCTGAGTCTTTCTGTCCAAGCTAATTTCTTCAGGTATCTATATACCAACCCAACCACCATTTCACCATCACCCAGATTCAACATGCTAGAGACTTATTTTATTTTTATTTTAGAGAGCGAGGAAGGGAGGCAAAGAGAGAAACATTGAAGTGAGAGAGATATACACTGAGTGGCTGCACCCCATGGAAACTGCATCCTAGATATATGCCCTGACCGGAATTGAACCTGTAACCTTTTTTGTGTATGCAGAACACTCCAACCAACTGAGCCACACTGGCCAGGGTAAATCCATAGAGTTCTTATTGGCTAGTCCCTTTAGCATGGATTCAACGTGGAAATGTTCTGGGATCCAGGATAGAGAAGTGAACAAAACAGACAAAACCCCTGCTCTCATGAGGGAAACAGAAAGGAAGAAGAAGAAGAAAAAGAAAAAAAAAAGCCAAAAAGAGATTTTCAAGTGTTAGGGAGGGACTGGAAACTGGGTCAGGAAAAGCCTCAGAGAGAAAGTCACTTTTAAGCTAAGACTGAAGAAAGGGAAGGAGCTGGTTGTAAAGCTATGGAGAGGAAGAACATTCGAAGCAAAGAGAACAGCAGGTGTCAAGGCCCTGAGTCAGGAGTAAGTAGGCTTAGAATCTTAGGAACGTCTAAAAGGCCAATACATTATTTCCAAATTCTGACCAAGTGCAGGTATTTTTCTTCATTAAGGTTTTTTCTACTCCCTCATTCATTTCTGTTGTCATTTTAAAAGACTAACCAGATCCCTAACCCTGGATTCTTACAATTCTCATCTAACTAGTCTCTTCACCCTGAATCTCTTTCGCAGGCTGCCAGATCTTTAACTAAGTGCTGTGTTTGAGACGTATAACTAAATGCAATGTGGCACCAGGGATTAGGTCCTGGAAAAGATATTGGACATTAATGAAAGAGCTATTGAAATCCAAATCATACCTGGCATTTAGTTAACGGTAATGTAGCAATGCTGTTTCTTAGCTGTGATAGATATGGGATGTCAGCAACAGAAAACACCGTGTGAGGGGTATATGGGGGGCTCTACGTACAAGCTTTGCAACTCTCCTGTAAATGTAAATTTATTCCAAAATAATTCTATTTTTGATAATGTTGCTTGTCTGTTCTAGAATTTGAATCCCTACTGCCGGAAACCAATAATTGTCTCACTAATAGAAAGTGGATGAGGAACCCGGAAGGCTGGTCAACCTTGAAGCTCTGAAAGGTCAAAGCCAGCCACCCCCTATCTAATTGAGACAATGAACTTCCCCATGAAATAATCATGTAAATCCTGACTGATAAAGACTGGAATTGCTTGCTTTAGGGCAAAGGGTGGATCCCAAACCTGAATAAAAGGGATGGCAAGGCCAAAGGAAGGTGGTAGTTTTTCCACTAGACGAAGGCTCCCACCTGGCCCCCCAATATCACCAAATTAATGTTTTCTAGTTTCTCTTTTTGTTTCCGTGCAGCCTCCTTCAGAACCCGAACCCTGAACCGGGAACTGGGAACCACGCAGGTCGTGGAAATGGGCTCCCACACCCTACCTAGTGCTATTAGGATGAAGTCTGAACCCCTTACCTCACATGTAAAAAGACATATAGACAGGCACACATTCACTCCACAAGTACTTTTTTGCATCACCTACAGCATCCTAGACACTGCTAGACCCTTAGTGGTGAACAAGATGGACACAGTCTTGCTCAGGCGGCTTATCGACTGGTGGGTGGCTCTGGCAGGTAAACGAGCAATGGGTGACAAGGGGGCGGGCACTAAAATGGAGAGGCAGTCCAAAGTGCCACGGGAATCCAGGAAAGCACTCAGGGAAGGCATCCTGGCCGAAGTGATGTCTACGCTGAAACTGGACAGATGAGCAGGCAGAAGCCAAGGGCAGGGAGGTGAGCAAGGCAGAGAAAGAAGGGATAGGGAGAAAGTTTCCGCACGCAGTCAAGGTCTACTCTTCCCAAAGACTCCTCTTGAGCCAAACTAGAGGACTTACTGTCTTTGTTCACTTAGCTTTTGTGGCCTTGCTGATTATTTCTCTACTCTACTGGTTGGGGTCCCATCTCACTCTTTCCAGGATTAGCCTTCCAAACCTGGACAATTTTTTAAGGCCCAGGAAAAATGCCATTTTTTTCTTGAAGTTTTGGGCAGCAACCTCATTTTCACGTGATCATTTCTGACTTTAAGTCTTATAACATTATTGACTACTAGAGGGCCAGTGCGTGAAATTCATGCACTCGGGAACGTGGGGGGAAGGGTCCCCTCAGCCCAGCCTGCACCCTCTCACAGTCTGGGAGCCCTTGAGGGACGTCTGACTGACAGCTTAGGCCCTCTCCCTGTGGCAGTCAGATATCCTTAGTGCTGCCAGAGGTGGGAGAGGCTCCCGCCACTGCTGCTGTGCTCGCCAGCTGTGCGCCCGGCTTCTGGCTGAGTGGCATTCCCCCTATGAGAATGCACTGACCACCAGGGGGCAGCTCCTGCATTGATCGTCTGCCCCCTGGTGGTCATTCCACCGTTTGTTTGATTTGTATATTAGCCTTTTATTATATAGAATGTATTTCATTTGCTTTAAAAAATATATATTTTTATTGATTTCAGAGAGGAAGAGGGGGAGAGAGAGAGAGATAGAAACATCAATGTTAGAGAGAATCACTGATTGGCTGCCTCCTGCATGCCCCACACTGGAGATCGAGCCCACAACATGGGCATGTGCCCTGCCTGGGAATTGAACTTTGACCTCTTGGTTTATAGGTCAATGCTCAACCACTGAGCCATGCTGGCCAGGTTCATTTGTTTTTTAATTATGTTGTACTTTGATTTGTTCCTTATCTTTGACTTGGCTGTGTTGCCATAACACTGCTGTGTGCCACAGAAAGCAGGAGCAGTGCCTTTCTTACACTCCTCCCCCCCCCCCCCTGTGCTCTGCAGGTGGCTCTGGGGGTGCCAAGTCTGCCTCCTGAGACTTGGGCAGCCAGAGTCCTTCCATCACTGCGGGTGCAGGGAGGCAGTGCAGGAGGCCACACTGAGAAAGGCAGTTTCCTCCTCTGCCAAGTGGCCATAGGAAAATCTGCCTCCTGGGAGAGTTGTAAGGATGACGTGAGACATTGTAACTACAGTCCTCTGTGGGTCTGACTCCATTATCATCAGTTAATAAAAGATAATAGTGATTTTGTTGTTATTGGAAAGACCCTTGGAGTTCTAGCTCAGCTTTTGGCTCTGCTATGTATTAGTTTTGTGACAAGTCATCAAACTGGCTTCTTGGATCTCTCTTTTCTCATCTGGAAAACAGGTTAATAATAACTCTTCTCACAGGCTCATTTTAAAGGCCCTAAACTGATATTCATGTATGTGCAATCAGTTCTGCACAGGGTCTCAGCCACGTAGGTATAATAATCTCGAAGCAGTTTTATTTTTGCAGTCATTGCTCACAACTGTGCTGTTCCTCCTTTCAGCCCAGGGAGAGCCCCCTGGGTGATGTCTTGGGTAGATTGAATACCTTTTAGTTTGTGTTTTCCTGATGACATATAATGCGGACTATCTCTTTGCTTACTTACCAACTGCATGTCTTCTTTGATAGGTATCTGTTAAGGTCTTGGGACCATTTTTAAATTGAGTTGTATGTGCTCTTATTCTTTTTTATTTTGTGTGTGTGTGTGCTCTTATTCTTGAGTTTTATGAGTTCTTGGTATATTTTGGATAATGGTTCTTTATCAGACGTGTCTTTTGCAAAAATGTCTCCCAGTCCATTGCATGTCTTCTCATTCCCTGGACTCTTTTTTGTTTTTCTCAGTGCAGAGTTTTTTATTTTAATGAAGCCCAGGCTACCAATCATTTCTCTCCTGGATTATATCCTTGGTGTTGTCTCTGAAAAGGCATCACCACCATACCCAAAGTCATCTAGGGTTTTTCTTATGTTATCATCTAGGAGTATTTTAGTTTTGCATTTTACATTTAACTCAGATTCCTTCTGAGTTTTTGTGAAGGTGGTAATGTCTATGATGTCAATTGTCTGGCACCATTTATTAAAAACTATCATTTTTGCTCCATTGTATTGCCTTTGCTCTTTTGTCGGAGATCAGTTGACTGTACTTATGTGTGTGTGTATGTCGAGAGGAGGAGGAACTATTATTTTCATCCCTGCCGTACAGACAAGAACATTGAACGACTGGTGAGAGGTTCAGTAACTTTCTCAATGCCACACAGCTATTAAGTAGCAGAGCCAAGATTTAATAATAAGAGTTAATAAGAGCTAACAAGTAGCAGCCTGGTGCCAACATCCCTGTCCTTCGCCACCATGCTAAACTACTTGTCTAGATAAACAGACCCAGTCTGGGTCTCAGTGTCATTTTCGAGGAGTTGTGCCTTCTCTGCTCCGCCTATATTTGCATTTCTGGGTATCCTATTTAATAAAGAGGGAACATGCTAATTGACCCTCAGTCTGTTGCAAAGATGGCGGCACCCACAGCCAATAAGGAGGGAATATGCTAATTGACTGTCCTACCCTCAAAGATGGCGGCGCCCACAGCCAGTAAGGAGAGAATATGTTAAGTGACTGCCCCACCTTCAAAGATGGCGGTGCCCACAGCCACAAGATGGTGGCACCCAGTCCCCTCAGCCCGCCAGGGCAGCAAGCACAGCAAGGCCGGGGTGGACCCGCCCTTGATGAGCACCTGTCACCAGAGTCCCCCAGTCCCTTCAGTCCCCCAGCCATCCAGGGCCAGCCAGAGGCACAGGCAAGCCTTGGACGGTGGCTGCCCAGCTGCCCAGGGCCGTCCAAGGCTCAGGTAACCAGGGCTGGTCAAGGCTTGTGCTGCTGGCAGTGGCAGCAGCAGAGGTGTCACCTTCCCCTGATCACTGGGTTGCCTCCCACCCCTGAGGGCTCCTGGACTGTGAGAGGGGGCAGGCCAGGCTGAGGGACCCCCCTCCAGTGCATGAAATCCCCAAATCACATTTATGTACCTTTGTAGTCTATTTCCCTCTTCAGTGTTAGCTCATTGAGGACAGAAACCTTAGTACAGTGCCTAGCATATATCAGATGCTCAATAAATATGTTCGAATAGCTGAATAAGTCAATAAATAATTGAAGGCTGCAATAAATTCTATCTCCTGTTCATGCTTTATTTGGCATCACACTAATTTGCACTCTCGGTGTGTAGGTGAGCAAAGAGGGAGGGCAGGAGTTCTCTACTCCACGGTCATGTCAGTCTAACCTGACATTCAAAAATATATTGTGAATAAATCACCAAGTCCATGTACGGTTGAGAGGTAAGTGTACTTTTGGGGTATTTTGTTTTCCTTGCAATTTTTCTGTCCCTTTTCAGCCCTGTCTTCAGCTATCAGTTATTTACTACGTTTTAATTCCAGGCTCTCTTGAACATCAATTTATCCTCCTGATTTATGTATCTCATATGTGCTCTTTTCTTCTTCCTTGTCTCTCCTTATTTCCCTGGACATCCTGCACGCTTCCTCTCCACTTCTGGTAGAGTGATTTCTCTAAGGTACAGAGAACTGTTTGCTCCTCTATAATCTATCCTGCTTGTGCCATCCTCGCCACTCATTTCAATTTCCTGGTGTGATTTATCCAGCAATCAGACCATTGCCC
This sequence comes from Lasiurus cinereus, assembly GCA_011751065.1. Lineage (NCBI taxonomy): Eukaryota > Metazoa > Chordata > Mammalia > Chiroptera > Vespertilionidae > Lasiurus > Lasiurus cinereus. Next base: position 1,661,669 of record JAAGEH010000109.1, read on the forward strand.
AAAATTGGCTTTGCAGAAAAGCTTAATGCATTTGTCTTACCCCTTCAGGGACTGCTCCTAATTATCAGCCAGAGAAGCTCAGGTCTCCCACTTTGCTGATCCTTGGGCCACACCAGCCACAGGAGCCATTTTGTGTAATACCAAATTGAACTATTAATTCCCGGAGCAATGTGCAGGATGTGGAAGGAGTCACGTGCCTCTGTCGGCAGGAGGGGCTCCTGCTTCTTCCTCATAAGACAGCTGGCTTGTCCTCCCAGGACGCAGGGGAGGAGACATTGGAAAACGGGTGAGCTAGAGCCCAGGCTCATCTCATTGAGATGCTGGTCTTGAGCAAGTCATGGGTCCTCTTTGGGCCTCAGTTTCCTAACCCCTGGAGAGTTGAACTCAATGGACCCTAACACATCACCCCGCCTTGTAACTTACGGTTTTATAAATAAGAAATGGCCACATACTTTTTAAATATCCATATGACAAAGAGAACCTCAATCAGATGTTAGGAAAAAGGCTCGGATTCTTCCCATAAACATCTATAGCAGACAGTCCTTGGGTTATGTCATTTTGTGGTTACATTGCCATCTCCCGTTTATTTATATATATATGGGAGATGGCGATATATAAAAGTTCTGTCATTTCGACATATGTACATATGTGCTTTATGTTTTTTATTATTTATTTAACACAAGTAAAGATCAGGAATTGTTATCTTTCTTTAAAATAATTTTTACTGTTTCAATACATTACTGCCATGTATGTGCCCCATATGAGTGACATAGGTGCTTATGTTGGTGGGTTCTGACTTACGGTGAAAATTACACATCGTGCCATAGGAACTGATCTCCAACATAACCTGAGGACCTACTGTATATATAAAAGGCTAAGTGACCATCCAACCATTCGACTGTTTGACCAGTAGCTACCATGTGTACTGACCAGCAGGGGCAGACACTCAATGCACAGGCATGGAAACATGGAGCAGACTGATAAATCTCAGAGGGAAGAGGGTAGAGGAAAGGGTAGGAAGAGATTAACCAAAGAATTTATATGCATAGTAGAGGCCCTGTGCACTGCACCAGTGGCTCCCTCCGCCTGGCTTGTGGGGATCGGGCCGAAACCAGCAATCTGACATTCCCTGAGGGGCCCTAAATTGCGAGAGGGCACAGGCCAGGCCAAGGGACCTCACTGATGCACAAATCCATGCACCGAGTCTCTATGTTATTATTATAAAATCAATCATATTCAATCTCAGAGGTCAAGTTCAGAAAAGTAGACTGTAAGAACCATATAACAAGTAACATCAGAATCCAGGATTCAAGCTTAGAGTCATGGCAGGAAGCAAAAACAAAGGGATCAAGTCCAGCCAGTACATGAGTGAGCCACAGGGGAGGGATTCTAGGAGGTGAAGTGAGATTTTATATATTTCTTTCTTCTGCTGTCTTTGCCCTCTCATTTCCTGACCCCTACTCTCTGCTTTCCTTCCTCTTGCCCAACAAGTATTTGTTTTATATTTGTTACTTTTGTTTCATAAAAATATATTTTTCATATTTTTGTAGGAAATTTAAAAATAAGAAAGCATGCATTGTTTTCTTATTTTTCTCCCGTTTTCATATTCGGGTATGTTCAGTTTTCCTGGGCTATAGTCATCTCATCAATAGGCAGCTGCAAATGCTGTGATCCCAGGTCAACAGGTGAGTCAGCGCCTGACACTCTGTACTTCACGGTTTCCTCCAGGCAGTGATGCCAGCCAGTAGAGCAGGTGGAATAGCACAGATAAGCAACCATATGACTCATGGTCTACATGGACTCCACCTGAAGTCAGTAACAGATATGAGAACATTTAGAAGCTATAAAGTGCACAGACTCATTTTAGGCCATTTACACATAACTCTCTGTGTTCTGTTTGCTGCACAAACCTCTCCAGACCCCTCCCAACCTTCTCCCATGGTGGAGCCAGTTAGACCACACATGCCCCATTGTCTTCACTTGCATGGAGTTGCCTCATCATGAAATAGAGATCCCTTAACTGAACTGAGTCTCTTATGAAGGTTAATTAAATGTGCCAGGGTGCCCAGATAGCTGGTCAAATATTATTCTGGATGTTTCAGTGAAGGTATTTTTTTTGGAAGAGATTAACATTTAAATCGGTAGACTTTGAGTAAAGCAGATTACTCTCCATAATGTAGGTGGGCCTCATACAATCAGTTGAAGGCTTTGATAGAACAAAGACCTACCTGCCCCACACCTCCCAGCAAGAGGGAACTCTGCCTTCAGACAGACTTCAGTCTCCAATTGCAGCTCTTTCTTGTCTACCCCATCAGATTTTGGTTTTGCCAAAGCTCCATAGTGATGTGAGCTAAATCACTCTCTGTATATACATAGCCTGTTGATCCTGTTTCTCTAGAGAGCCCTGACCAATACAGATTCCTGTGGCAGTCTTGCACACGGAAAGCCCTTAGGCAAACAGAGGGAGAATGAGCCTGGCCTTGAAGTGCAGGAGCAGGTAATGGAAGGCTACCTGCTGCAGAATTTCAAGGCTTGGAACCAGGATCTTAAGCTTAGAGGACCTGACTGGCTGAAGAAGCAGAGCTGTGGCCTTATATGGTAATATCAGTTTCTAGTTGATGTCACAGCTGAGGGTATAGAAAACATCGAATCTGTGATTCTGTGCTCCTGGCAGATACTTCACTCCTGGCAGATAACTTTACGCAGCTAAGTCTGAGTGCACCTCTCTGGGATAAGAGAGAATGGGGGCCAAGTCCATTCATTTGCACCCTTGTCCTGTTCATAGTCTTTTGCTACTCCAAGAGTAATCCCAAGGAGAAAGATTTTTGAACTGAATTTCAGGGGTCATTTTTCCCTAGTCTAGAACCCAAACCCAATGTTATTGTCTGGCACAGCACATGTATGTGGGTCATGCCAACTGCTGCACATGTTGGTCTCATGCACTGGCTGCCCTTGGTCACAAAGATGTAAACATTTCTCAGTCTCCAGTTTCCATCTCCTTATTTCACCTGTTTATTTACCAGGTCTTTGTGTCTTGTACCTATTGCCTTAAATTCACAAAGTCCATATCTACATTTTATTTCTGAACCTGTTCCCTTCTGATTCCTACTCTGATCAAGGATGCTTATTCAACAGTGCAAAGAAAATCAGAAAAATAACCTGTAATTCTGCTATATAAGGGGCTCCTATTAATAAATGGGCCAGGGCAGCAAGGTAAATGGCAGTGTTCATTTACCGGGACTGGAAGTTTGGGGGAAGAACAAATATCAGAGATGGATATCGGAGTGAGGGGAAATTAAGAATTCTATTTTTGACAGGTTTGAAATGCCTAATAGATCACCAAGTGCAGAAGTAAAGTAAGCAGTTTGAGATAAGAGTCTGGCGTTTAGGAGAGAAATCCAAATTGGAGCTAGAACTTATAAGTCATTAGGATGTAGATAAAATTTAAAGCCATTGTTGGTGTAAATGCAGGAGGCAACCAATTGATGTGTCTCTCTCCCTTCCTTCCACTCTCCCTAAAAATCAATGGAAAAAATATCCTTAAGTGAGGATTAATAATAACAACAAAAAAGGTGTTTATAACAATATCCTTCTGGAGAAACCAAGATAACGGCATAGGTAAACACCTGAACTGCTGCCTCACACAACAACTTCCAAACTACAACTAAAAGACAAAACAGACATCATGCAGAACCAGAGGAAGGCTGGCTGAGTGGAAAGTCTACAACTAGAAGGAAAGAGAAAAGCACACTGAGACTCAGAGGAGCTGCGGAAGTAAAGTACAGATGTACGGAGGCACGCGTGCAGAGGTGGCTGGCAACTGAGTACGCGGCTGGCTTTTTCAAGCCAGAGGGAGACAAAACCTCCTGACTGCTCTGAACTCCAGTTCTGGGGATCCAGACTCATATGGGGAGAAATTGGGCTGTCTGGCAGCGGGCTGAATTTAAGGTCGGCTTTCTCTCAGAGGTGCTTACAGCAGTTACCAAGGGACACTGAGATCCAGGGGCCTCTTAGGGTAGGGCTGACAAGAAGCCATTGCTGTTTGCTCTGCCTTGAGACCCCGCCCCACTCAAACTGTGTGCAGAGGCTTTTGCATATGAATGGCCTGGTCCTTTGAAATCTAAACTTATCTAACAAAGTGCAGCTGAGTCAGAGACACCCAGAACATCCAAAAGAAGGATCAAGGCCTCACAGCAGCTTGCATTGCTTCACAGTTGGGCCTCATCTGGGCACCTCCAAAACCCAAACAAAGAAGAGGAATCTGCAGATCTCTCCAGAGATCTGCTGGGTGGCCTCAGGCAGAGGCTAAATTAGCACCTCCTTAGAGATCCAAGAGCCAGGGTAACCAGTGGTCAGGGTAGGACCATCCAGATTACAACTCCTCAGATCCATAAGGGACACACTCAGAGGGCAGACTCAGTGAGTACCAAAGCCCCACTGTAGCAAATCTTGCCTCATAAGGGTGTCTTCAGCTCAGAAGTTTTCCCAGCATAGACATAGCTGATCCTCACAGCCAATTGGCCTGGAGGTCAATTCCTCCCAGTGATATCAACAACAAGCCAGGCTTAACTACAACAAGACTGTGCACACAGCCCACAAAGGGGTGAACCAAGGGGGAGGGGCCCTGAGCCACTGGGCCCTATAGAACACCTAGCACACAAAGCCACTCTATCAACTCAGGGAAGCAGCCATAATGTGGAGACAAAGAAACAGGTCACAAATGAAAGAAATGAGAAAAAGCAAATGACTGGATATAGAGTTCAAAACCATGGCTATAAGGTTTTTCAAGAATTTTCTAGAGAAGGCCTATAAATTTAGTGAGACACTCAAGGATATGAAAAAGGACCAACTAGAAATTAAATATACATGGACTGAAATAAAAAAAATAATATACAGAGATCCAACAGCAGACTAGAGGATGGCAAGAATCAAGTCAAAGATTTGAAATACAAAGAAGGAAAAAATACCCAACCAGAAACACAAAAAGAAAAAAGAATCCAAAAATATGAAGATAGTGTTAAGGAGCCTTTGGGACAACTTCAAGCATACCAACATCTGAAATATTGGGATGCTGGAAGAAGAGAGAGAACAAGATACTGAAAACCGATTTGAAGAAATAATGACTGAAAACTTCCCCCACCTGGTGAAAGAAATAGACTTACAAGTCCAGGAAGCACACAGAACCCCAAACAAAAGGAATCCAAAGAGGACCACACCAAGACACATCATAATTAAAATGCCAAGAGCAAAAGACAAAGAGAGAATTTTAAAAGCAGCAAGAGAAAAACAGTTAATTATCTACAAGGGAGCACCCAAAGGATTGTCAGCTAATTTCTCAACAGAAACTATGCAGGCCAGATGGGAGAGGCAATATTTAAAGTGATGAATAGCAAGAACCTACAACCAAGATTACTCAAACCAGCAAAGCTATCATTCAGAATTGAAGGTCAGATAAAGAGCTTCATAGACAAGAAAAAGCGAAAGGAGTTCATCAGCACCAAACCAGTATTATATGAAATGCTGAAAGGTATTAAGAAGAGGAAGAAGAAGAAAAGGTAAAGATAAAAATTACGAACAACATATAATATTTATCAACAAGTGAATCTAAAAATCAAGTGAATAAGAAATCCAATGAACCGAATAAACTGGTGAATATAATAGAATCAGGGGCATAGAAAGGGAGTGGACTGATAATTCTCGGGGAAGGGTGAGGGGGGTGCAGGAAGAGACTGGACAAAAATGGTACACCTATGGATGAGGACAGTGGAGGGGAGGTAAGGGCAAAGGATGGGGTGGGAACCTGGTGGAGGAGAGTTATGGAGGTGGGGAAGAGGAGCAATTGTAATAATCTGAACAATAAAGATTTATTTTAAAAAAAATATCCTTGTGTAACAGTGGTTGGCAAACTGCGGCTCGAGAGCCACATATGGCTCGCCGCTTTGTTGACTAACGTGTTTGCTGACCACTGGTAGGGGCTTAACCACAAGGAACAACAACAACCTGTAATTATTGGAATCGAGAGTCTAGGTCAGTGGTCGGCAAACTCATTAGTCAACAGAATGGCAAACCAAGGCTTGTGAGCTGCAGTTTGCCGACCACTGTTCTATACCAATAATTGTTTGCATTTCTAAATATTTCCTTAGGTTAAAATCCCGAGTGAAAAGAGTGGGCCAAAGGTTATGAACTCTTGCAAGGCTGTTGCCAAGCTGCGTGCCAGTCTTCATTGCTACCTGCTGAGTGTTAGAAATCATGATGCGCTCCTTTCCCAGCTTAGCATTGACTGCTCTACAGAATTTCAAGTGGAAATAGTTTGATTTTGTTAAAAACAAAACAAAACTGATCAGGGAGCTTGAATCCAAGCACAAATACTGGTAAGCACTGACCAACATGTTCCTTAACAGCCCACTCACCGCGCCCTTCAACAAGGCAGCTGAAACTCCAAGATGCTGATGACCTTCACAGCAGCACTGCCAGGGGGTGTTTCCAACACAGCCTCAGAGACCTGTCTGCCTTCCAGCACCTTCCAGCTTGAATTCTTGGAGACTCAATCCATCCACATCCAGGTCTCGGCCAACAGGAGAGGCAAAGGAGACATTGGAGTTTGTCCTGTCCCAGAAAGGGAGTTCTAGCCGGAGGTTAGGATTTCTCCTGTGTCCTCCAGTCACCTCAACTTTCCTGTCAGCTGAGAGAACTTGCCCGAGGCCACAGAAAGCAGCAGGAAGGTGGCAGCCAGCTCCTGGGCCCGGCCCAGCACTTTCTTCTTTTTCGGAGGCGCTTGTCTGAATGTCAGCATGATCCAAGGCGCCTCTTTCACTTCCACGCACCTCTCTCGCCCCAGCCCCTAAGCTCCCAGCACGTGGAACACTGTTCCCAGGCTATTGGCTGCGGTGACTGAACCCCTCAGGAGCGAGAAATGCACCTTCATTCCAAAAGAGGGAGAGGAGGAGGGGAAATGAGTTTCACCTTTAGCATTGCTTCTTCGAGTCCGAGGTCTCTGGGACCTGCATATGCAGAAGAGCATCCTTTATCTCTCCACTGCATTGCCAGAATTGGGGTCCCATTGGCACCCCACCGGAATGTATTTGGATTCCTTTATTGTATTTGGTAAGTTGTGTGACCTCTTCGCTTCCAAATTTGTAACATAAGGAAAATGATGGGTATCACTGTCTCTTGTGTGTCTTCAATGCTGATCTGAGTGGATTTCTATAGTGTTTGCTTCTCACGGTGAATAGAGCGTTGGAAAACTATGCACAATGTGTTTATTTCCTAGCTTTTTAGTGGGTTGAAAATTGAGCGTCCTCAAAAAGGTTTAGAAGAGCTGAAACCGGTTTGGCTTAGTGGATAGAGTGTCGGCCTGGCAACTGAGGTCCCAGGTTCGATTTCAGTCAAGGGCATGTACCTTGGTTGTGGGCACATCCCCAGTAGGGGGCGTGCAGGAGGCGGCTGATCGATGTCTCTCATCGATGTTTCTAACTCTATCCCTCTCCCTTCCTCTCTGTAAAAAAAAAAAAAAAAAATCAATAAAAAAAGGTTTAGAAGAAATAAATTTGTCTCAGCATTTATTAGTTCAGGAGTGAGATAGACTTGGGTTCATTCTCTTTCTAGCAACATTGACTGTGGGAAAATTCCTTAGTCTCTCTTTGCCCTATGTCTCTTGTCTGCAACATGGGGATGTGAGTTTTGCTTCTTGAGATTGTTAAAGTTGAGATATAAGATGCTTGGCACATAATAAATGCTTGAAATAGGTTGGACATTATTATTATTATTATTTTAAATATATTTTATTGATTTTTTACAGAGAGGAAGGGAGAGGGATAGAGAGTTAGAAACATCGATAAGAGAGAGACATTGATCAGCTGCCTCTTGCACATCCCCTACTGGGGATGTGCCTGCAACCAAGGTATCGAATCTGGGACCTTTTAGTCCACAGACCGACGCTCTATCCACTGAGCCAAACCGGTTTCGGCTGGATCTTATTATTATTATTATTATTATTATTATTATTATTTTAAAAATTATATTTAGAGCTAAGGTACTGGCATGAGAATAGACTTTGGTTCAAATGTCAAGTCTCCTGTTTATTTTAGCTCCGTACCTCAGTTTTTTTCATCTGTGAAATGGGCATAATAACAATACCATCTAACTACAGGGATGTTGTAAGGATGTAATGAAATAGTATAAGTAGCTACTATAAATACTAGTTATTTTATTACTGGTCCCTCACCTAGGCCCATCCTAAGGTAAACTTATGGAGCTGGTGAAATACATAATCTGGGACTGGTGTTTGCCTACCTGGTTCTGCCATCAGATCCTCTCCCTTTGATTCCCATCTCCTGCAGGTATTCATCCATCTCTTGTTCCTTCCCCACCCTGATCAAAACTCAGGACAAGCTCAGAGAATACATTTTATTGTATTTGCCACATAAGCCTTATTTTAAGTGGAAACATAGGCTCTGGTTACTATCTCAGGACTTTTCGGCATCAGCAACCAGGTAAGTATATTTCTCAAGCAGCTGACTCTTTCAGTGCTCTTCATATTGCAGTAGTTTTGTGGCAGCTCTTAGAGAAGGCCATACCTGAACGGAATAGTAATTCAAAGCCGTGTTCCTAAGGTGGCATATCATTTGGAAATTGTGTTCAGCTGCTAGTAGCAGAGACCTAACTAAAACAAAGCAGGAGTTATTCTCTCACAAACAAGAGGCCTACTAGCAGACACTTTAGGGAAGATAGGGTATCTCTGATAGCATTAGGGACCTGAGTGTATTTTCTGCTCTGCCATGCTCAGCATGTTGCTTTCATCCTCAAATGGCTCCATGGGCCCAGTATGAGAACTGGAGGTCCAGCCATCCTATCTTTTCAGAAAGTGAGAAGAGGAAGGGCAAAGGTCAAAAGAGAGGCTCCACCCTGCTGAGTTACTTTTCTTTAAAATAACTAGTGTTTATATTATGTTTTTCAGGGCTGAGTAGGTGGACATATGCTCATTCAGTCGGTACATTATGGTAGCGTGGACAGGATGGTTGCAATGGAGATGCTGAGAAGTGGTCAGAGTCTGGGCATATCAGGATAGAGCTGATAGGATTGCTGAGGAACTGATGTGGGGTGTGGTTAGAAGGGAGGGATGACTCCAAATTTGTGGCATATTAGCCAAATTGAACAATATGGCGCCATCTTTATGAAGACTGTTGAAATATATACCCATATTTATGATAAAATGTTAAGTGAAAACAGTAGAATTCAAGACAGTGTATTTCTAATGATTACAAGTCTGTAAATTGCCAACAAATGGTAATAGGCCAAAATAATAATTCCATGATAAATAAAATGTAAAAACTGATCAGCCTTAAATTTGAAATTAATACCAGCAAAAGGTTAGCATGCCCTTTTCAGAGTTGGCTATCTTGTAACTTCACAAGATTGCTCTCTTGATCTCGGTGTATAAGAAATGGGATCACAGAACTTAGACATCCACAGGGCCTTGAAGATCACCCGGTACAATCCTCTCCGCTTCCAGATGACAGAACTGAAGCCCCTAAATGTTAAAGGATTCCATAAGGTCACGCCACTAATTACAAGCAGAGCCCAACCTCAAGTGCAGCCAACCAACTCCTGATCCACTAGTCTGTGTCAATCCTTCCGTCTAACTCCTTTTCCTTCCATCTAGTTTTATTTTCTGCTTTTAAAAATGATCCTGAAATGTGATTCTTATAGTTTACTGAAGCCTTGTTTCTGGGTGATTTATTCACAATTGCTATACTCACACAGACTTGTTTGCATGCAAAGTATACCCTATTTTCAAAGTCGAAAAGATTTGAAATGTCTTTTCCTCAGCAAAGCCTTGCATAACGTGTGAATCCTAATATTAGACCTTCAAATGCGGAAACTTGGTAAATCCCATATGTGCATAACAAGTGCTTACTCCACATTTTTTCAGGGTCCCTGATTTATTCAGCAGGGCAAGTTATTAATAACTCTGTAGTGTTGAGTGAGATAGCGTTCCCTGTCAAAATAATTTTGAGTCTGGAAGTAAGTCACGTCAAAAACTGGGAAAACCCCACAAAACCCAGCAAGATCTTACATTTATTAGATTCTCATCAATGTCACATTTCTATTATTAAGGCTTTTGAGCAAATAATACAGAGGATTTGGAGAGCAACCCCCCAATAATAAGATTGGTTACATATCTTTTAAAGGAATCAGATGCTGCAGAAAAACAATGACTCTCGAAAAGAATGCAGAACCAAATACTCATATTTCTGGATTTAAGATACTGAGGTGGTACTAGGTAGTAGAAAGAATTTTAGGCTGGAACTTAGCATGACTACGTCCTAGCCCCTGTTCTATTTCTAGGATGAACTTGGACAGTTTACTCATTTAATCTTGCCTGCCTAGTGCTGACATTCAATCTGCAAATATTTATTGAGCTCTGACTGTGTCACAGGCTGCAGCAAACATTATGAGGAGTCAACTCAATAGCCATCTCCCTTCTATGTTCACAGAACCCTGATTTTTTTCTTAAGGTAGGTAGCATGTTCAGTGAAAAACTCTCTTTACCAGCTTCCCTTGCAGCTAGAGGTAATCATGTGACATGGTTTTGGCCAATGAAATAGAAGCAGAAGATGCTATATGGTGGTCAGAAGTTCCTGGGATGCAGAGAAGACTTGGTTCTTTCTTATAAGGATTTCTGAATGCGGTTCTGTCTGTCACCAGTAAGTTCTATGACAGAGGAAGGGTACCTTGCTCAGCCTTCGAGGGAGAAGAGAACACTGGGAAAGCTTATTGGAGGAGGAGATATATATATATATATTTTTTAAATATATTTTATTGATTTTTCACAGAGAGGAAGGGAGAGGGATAGAAAGCTAGAAACATCAATGAGAGAGAGACATTGATCAGCTGCCTCCTGCACGCCCCCTGCTGGGGATGTGCCCACAACCAATGTACATGTCCTTGCCCGGAATCGAACCTGGCATCCTTCAGTCCACAATTGGCGGAGGAGGAGATATTTAAACTGGCTCATGAAATATCTCTATGCTTCTGTTTCCTCATTTATAAAAGAAGAGGATTGAACTAAATCCACTATTTGCCTTGAATTAAAAACACACAATGATTTTTAAAAATATTACTTATATACAGAAGAAATTTAAAACAACAAAAAGCCACATTTGCCGAAACTGGTTTGGCTCAGTTGAAAGGTCCCAGGTTTGATTCCGGTCAAGGGCATGTATCTTGGTTTCAGGCACATCCCCAGTAGGGGGCGTGCAGGAGGCGGCTTATCGATGTCTCTCTCTTATCGATGTTTCTGGCTCTCTATCCCTCTCCTTTCCTCTCTGTAAAAAATCAATAAAATATATTTTTAAAAAAAGCCACATTTGCCAGGCCAGTGTAGCTCAGTGGTTGAGCATTGATAGATGAATCAGGAGGTCATGGTTCCATGTCCAGTCAGGGTACATACTTGGGTTTCTCTGTCATTGATTCATCAATGTTTCTGTCTCTCTGTCCCTCTCCCTAAAATCAGTATATATATAGCCACATTCTTTTTGAAATAATAAACAGGGCATTTGTGTGTGTGTATGTGTGTGTGTGTGTGTGTGTATAATGGGAAATTCAACTTCATTTTGAAACTATAGCCCATGGCAAAGAATAAGCTTTATTGTAAACCCATGGCCTTAAAATGTTCAGAAGTTATTTCTATTAATTTGGTTTTGGACCCATTTTTTAAAAAAATCATTCTTCCTTGGGCAAAACTCAAATTGCAAAAATTCTAAACTAGAAAAAGAACAACTCTTCTTAATAGAGGTGAGAGAGAGTAGGAGGATGGGAATTTGGCTATCTGAGAGCAAAGGAAGGGGAAATTAACTTGACAATACCATGACCAGAGAGAATGAACTTAAAAGGCAGATGAAACTTGACCCTCTGTTCCTGGAGATAAGAACTAATTTTGTTTAAAGCTTTATTGTGAACAAAATGTTCACGTATCCCTTCTCTTATTTGATCTTCACAACAACCTGACTGAGAGGCATTATTAATATCCTCGTTTGACAGAGAAGAGAGCTGATGGGGTCTGCCCAAGGTCAGGCGGCATAAGTAACGGTAGGACTTGGGCTCAGACACTCCAAATGCCATTCTTTATATGATTCCAGAATTGCCTCAAACTGCAACGTAACAAACAAACAAATAATTTAGATGTCCTTTCACAACAAAATACACGAGGGCAGGTGTTTCCTATACAGAAATGGCCCACCAGCAAAATCTTGTGGAGGCAGCTAGCGGACAATTTTCTATTTCAGTCTTTTATTCCATCTATCATCATTTGAAGACACGGGTGGGGAACTTGAAAGTGGGAGTGTAAGAAGTAATCCCAGAGTAAAGGGCCTACTATTAGTCAGGACGGGCTAACGCTGTAACAAAGAACCATCCACTATTTTCTTAAAAAAAAATTCTGTTTACTCAAAGGTGTGTGTGCATTTGAGGTTATTTTTATCTTATTTTTGTTGTTGTTGTTGTTATTAATCCTCACCCAAGGCTATTTTTCCACTGATTTCTAGGGGAGTGGGAGAAAGAGGGAAAAGAGAGAGAGAAACATCAATGTGAGAATCACATCGAATGTTTGCCTCCTACAGGAGTCCTGATGAGGGTCCAAGCCCAGGGAAGATCCTGCAAACCAAGGTTCATGCCTTTGATCCGAATCGAACCCAGGACCTTTTGGTCTGAAGGCCAACACTCTATCCACTGAGCCAAACCAGCCAGGGCTGAACCAATTCTCCTTAAAAAATAAAAATTTGCTTAGACCGGTTTGGCTCAGTGGATAGAGCGTTGGCCTGTGGTTCGATTCCGGTTGGGGGCATGTGCCTTGCTTGTGGGCACAACTCCAGTGGGGGGCGTGCAGGAGGCAGCTGATCGATGTTTCTCTCCCATCAATGTTTCTAATTCTCTATCTCCCTTCCTCTCTGTAAAAAATCAATGAAATATATTTAAAAAAAAATTTACTTATGACTTTCAAAAAGTGGATATTCCCGGTCAGGTGACTCTCCTGAGTGGTTTCCATGTAAGTGGTGGCTAAGGGATGAGGGTCTTTCCATGTTGGGATGCCACAGACTTCACACATGACCTCCCATGTCACTATTGGAGGGAAGTTAGTATGAGCTCACACGACATCAAGGACTTGGCTCTACAGACACACCATCTCCTTTGCTTTTATCCCATTGGCCAGAACTAGTCACCTGACCATCCTGAGGCTGGGTGGCTGCTTCCCAGTACCGAGGCCACGTAATGGAAGAGAACCCTGGGTCTTTGGCATCAGCTGTCTCTGCTATAGTGATCAGGCAGGCAATTCTCACCCTACTGAGACCTCAAGAGGGCTAAACACATTGCTCCTTGGCAGCCATCTAGGAACGTTGGCAGCATTGGAGGAGAGTTGCACCGTCAGCTTCGGCTCAGGTAGAAATATTAGGCAAAGAAAACAGACACAGTGAGATCCAGGGAAGTCTGGGAAGATTCTGTGCCTCCGAGATGTTTTGCAGGTTGCTATTCACACTGCCTACTCGATGTGGCAGCTTCAGAAGCACAGAGTCACGAAGGCAGGGGCCAGCTATCTTCTGTTTATTCAAAAGTGTGTGTGCATTTGATTCCCTCTTACCCCTTTCTGCTCCACTCTCTGCTTTAGACTTCCCGGTCTGGCCTACACCAAAGACCTCCTTTGCCCTCTAGATGCCACCTGGGGTGAGCCACTGGGAGCCGCTGCAGGAGGTCAAAGACAGGGTGGAGAGAAGCACAGTGATATAGGTTCCCAGCTTTATTCCTACTAGGTAGCCTTGGGTTTGCTATGTCCCTCTAGTGAAGGCCACTGTTCTTCTCAGGCTTCCTGCTCGATACCACACTCTCTCCTTTCAGTCCTGGGAATCCTGCTCTCCCCAAACTGCTTCCATCCCAGGGATGGTAACAGCTCTTCTGTGACCAGCCCAGGACCATCTCTCGAGGTCTCCCTAATTCCACTCACATTCACGTTTAGTTCCTTTGTAAACAAATCACTCTCATTTGATTTTGCCATTTGTTGTCATTTGTTGCTCTTTCTTTGCTTTAAATACATAAACATGTGGTTTCAGCCCTAAGCAGCAGGTCTATTCTCTGTAGGAGCTACCAAAATCCATTTTTGTGGTTCTTACCATTTTTAAATAAGCCCTCGAGATTCAGGGCTTTGGCCCTCACATGGCGGTGCCAGTCTTAGGGCATTCAGTCCTGATTCTGTGTCTCTCCCTCCGTCCTCTTGTACGTGTCCTTGGAAAATCTGAGCTCATCAGCACCCTCTCCACCCCATCACATGTCCCTCATCATTGCTCCCTGGATCTTCTAAAAGAAGAAATTGCTAACGAGGCAAGTGGAAGACTCATCAAATATTTTTATTTTTGCAGTTTGAAAGTTCCATCAGATCTCAGGATAAAACTGAATTAGGAATAATCTCAAGGAGAAATCAAACCTTGTTTTGGGATTTCCTGCGTTACCAGAGAATTCCAGATACACTGGATATCCGAATCCTATCGTTCTTTCTCCGGTTTTCTTTTCTCTCTCATTATTTTAAAAGTCTATATTTTATTTTATTCTTTTTAGTTTTACCTGCTTCTATCCCAGCTCCACGCTGATTCATCTCCCTCCCCCAGTTCTCTCAAATCTCCAAGGAAGATTTTGTTTGATTTTTCTGTTCCTGCTCCTAGCCTACACTTTTTTGATCCTGCTCCTCTGAAAAGTAACTTTCTCCTAGGCTTGACTAAAACAGAATCCACTCTTCATTTTCCTCTTCTTTTTGTTTTCCTAACAGAGAAGTCAGTGTAGAATAGTGGAAAACAATAGGATTTTTTAATCAGATAGAGCTGAACTTGAGTCCTGTTTCTGTTGTTTTCTAGACTGAGTGAATTTCAAGTCACTTAACCTAATTTTCAGTTTCTTCATCTGTAAATGGGAAAAAGTAAAGGTTCCTAGTTTAAGGAACTATTATGAGGATTAAAAGAGAAAAGGAATGAACAATGTGTGGGGCATGTAGTGAGCACTCAGTAAACATTGGTTATTTTTGTTGTAAACCTCTGTACATCACCCAAATACAGAGGTGGACATTTGACCTCTTGTTCAAAGTGAGACCCGAGGTCGTTATGTCCCTTCCAGGAGACCCGATAAGTATTCCTGTTTGTTCATTGCCAACGCGTGCCCATCCATTAGTTTTGGTTATTGCTGTAAGTAGAGAAGAGTCACGTTGTACAAAGTCAGATTTAACCAATATTGACAGAGTCACCACATAAAAAGTGGATATTGTGCTCCTAGATTTTCTACCAAAATAAGTTATTGTTGCTATAGAATTAGACACAGGCAATGAATAACTGTTTTGTGTAGGATCTGTAGGCATCTTCAACTCCTTCATTCTTTATTCGGTTGACTTTCACCTGTTCTAATCATCTGACTGTAGGCAATCTTTTCTGGAAAGATGGCGGCTATAAAAAGCAACCACAGATACATAAAATTGAGATGGGATGGGATCATTTTGGAGTCACTTGGTTTAAATACTCTTTTATCAAAAAGACAACATTTACTTAAAATTAATATAATTTCAAAAGGCTTTTTAAAGGTCTTTTGTTTTTAATAAAGCTGGGCATTTATTTGGGATATATTTACTCTCTAAGTCTGTTTCTATAGATTTGTACCATGGAGACCTGGCCCAAAATGTCCTTTTTTATGGACATTTTGGTTCACATTTTAACTCTTCAACCCCAAGTTTGTCAGCTGCTTGATATATCTAAGTTTAGCCATCTTCAAAGGTTTCATCTCTGTCTTAAACTTTCCTTATTCCTTCCTTTATTCCAGTATAGTTGTCTTCTTTTTTTCCTTTTGAGATTCTGTTTAACACTGAGACAATTTGGGACTGGGAAAGACCTCTAAAAGTTATCTACTTTGTCATTTAGGAGTGTTCTTGGCTGCAAGTAACAGCATGTGCAACAAAGTGGTTCAAACCACATGGGTGCACATTTTTTCATACAATACTAAGAGTGGAAATAGGATGTCCCAAGGTTGTTTCAAAGGGTAAAACAATGTCATTGGGGACCCCAGCTCTTCCATTATTTCTGGGCTGGATCTCCAGTTTGTTTGCAATGTCTTCTCTCAAGGTCTAGGCAAGTTGCAGCAGCTTTGAATATCCCAGTCTCATATGTCAGCATCCCACGAAGAAGGAAATGGATAAGGCCAAAAGGTCCTCCTTCTGCCACTTCCTCTCTTACCAAAGACGACAAACGTTTTCCAAAGACCTCCAGCACATTTCCCCCTAATCTCATTGGCCACAACCTGACCATAAACTTACTTTTAGTTAATGTTGAAAACTAACCTTTGTTGGCTTGAATCAATCACAATTAACCAATCATAATTAATCTCCTGAGGGTGGGCACATTGACAACATCAAACAATTGGGGTTCTGTAAACCAAGAGGAAGGTAAAGGACTGCTGAACAGGCACCCAATCATCTCCATATTTCTCCTCCCACCACCATTTGTAGATGAGGAATTTGAGGTCCATCTAGGTAAAGGGCTTTACTAAAGACCACGTACCTAGAAAAATGTCAAAGCCAAGACCAAACCCTTGGTCTTACGTTCTAGAATTAATTTCTCCATTCTATGCTCTCTAAAGTAATCTTTTAACCATGGAAGTTCTGGGGAAGAAATTCAAGTTGGTGAGGAGCCAGGTCAAGGATCATTTCTGTCTGTATTCCAAGTCCCAGACTTTATAGGGTGATGAACTTATCATGTCCAAATTGATGAGGTTCATTCATTCATTTAGCAAACATTTGCTGCCTTCCTACAATGTGTTAGGAATAGTGTTAGGTTCATTGGTTCATTTTCATAATTGCCTCCTCAAATATGAAATGGAAATCTAGGAGAAGATTTATAGAAACCGTTGTCATTGGGGCAGAGATGACTTATCATTTCTCAAAGCCTGTTTTATTTTCCTCTTCTTAGTCACCTTGAAAGATGACATTTCCCAGTCTCCTTTCCAATTAGGTAGGACCATATGACTAGCAACTGGCTAATGGGATGTGATTGGAAGTAATGTATACCATTTCCAGGCCCTTTTACACTTTTAAAAGGGGGGGTCTTACTGTTAAAGAAAGGCCATCGCTGCTAGCCATTTTGCCTGTGGTTTGGATTGTCAGACTGTATCTTCATTTTTTCCTCCTTTAGCTTCAGATGGTTTAGAAAAGTGATAGTTTTGGGAATAATCTTGAAATCTCATGGCTTTTTCTCTTCATGGATTTATTTTGATTAATAGCTTTATCTTGTTTTACTTCAGCTTCTTTAAAATGAGGATAGGGGCCCAGCCAGTGTGCTCAGTGGTTGAGCATCGACCTATGAACTAGGAGGTCAGAGTTCGATTCCTGGTCAGGGCACATGGCTGGGTTGCAGGCTTGATCCCCATTGTGGGATGTGCAGGAGGCAGCTGGTCAATGATTCTCTCTCATCATTGATGTTTCTATTTCTCTCTCTTCTTTCCTTCCTGAAATCCATAAAAAATTTATTTTAAAAATAAAAATAAATAAAATGAGGATAGGCTTTTCTTTTTTATAATCTGAAACATTATTCAACTTCTAAACCCAGAGAGGAAAGTCTAGATGTTGATCTTGTTGGTGGATATTCAGCCCAGTCAGAGAGAGTGACAAAGGGGATTAAGGCTCCTTTTTTTAAGTCCCTTCCAGACTTGAGATTCTATATTTTTTAAGTCCCTTCCAGACTTGAGATTCTATATTTTCACACATTTGCCCAATTTCTGTCTCTTAGCATAACAACTCATTGGGGAGAGAATATAAAGCAGAAGCAAATAAGATAAATCTAAGCCTATTAAAATGGCAAGCTCCTCCCCTTTAAAATGGTAAGAGGAAACCCAAGCTGATTGAGTGGCTAGAAAGATTAAATCAGATAAAAGATAAAATGGTCTCACAATGAGGCCTGGCACATCCTAAAAGCTTTAATGATGTTATTTCCATTGACAGAGAGACACCAGAGTGCAGTGGTTAAGAACCTAGACGTTGGAGCCAGACTGGTCCCTGCTCAGCCATTTACTTGTCATGTCATTTTGTGTAATTCACTCAGTATGTTGTCTCCATCTACACGATAGCAACAATAATACTGTCTGCTTGACAAAGTTGTTGTGAGGATGGGGTTAAGTACCTGAAAACGTTAGCTATTAGTGTAATAGCTTTAAGTTCCCCTGGCCTAATTTCATCTCTTTCTTAAATGGGATAGCATGCCACCAAATAACCATCATGACTTGATAAAGGTCAAGTGATAATGTCTCTTTTGCGTCCTTCATGTTAAAAAAAAAAAAAAAGGAAAATCTCCCTTCTGTTTGTGATTGTTTTTTACATGCAATTTACTTTTGCTATATCTTAGAACTCTCTGTCCAGTACATGGTATAAATAATAGGTCCCATAATCAATTATGTATTAAAGTTATATGCCAGCCCTTTTGCATATGCATACATATATATATATTTCATATATTAATATGCAATATTTGGTTTTATGACTATTTCACATCTTCCAGTATCCAAAAGTGTGAAATCATTTCTAAAATCCATCTAATACTTGTATGAATAAAAAGCACATTCTCATAAAGTTGAGAAATACAAATTGTTAGCCTTTAAAAAACTTAATGTACCATGAAGCACTTGGAGTGTTTACTTTTTCCAATTTATGCTATAACTTCTGAGTTAGTGGTTCAGTGATAGCTATTGGCTACATAAAAACATCTCATAAGTAAGCACTAGAGGTTGAATAATCCATACATCTTCATCAATATGTCCTTAAAATGCATGGGAACATTGAATAGCTAACTGGTGATAACCAGTAACCTACACAGTGTATGGAAAGGTCATCCAACTTCTAGGTCATTTATAGCTGCTTTGAGTAGATAATAGAAATCAATTCCACAGGTATTTGCAATCTGTTCTCATAACACACAATATCAAGTTATCTTGCTATACTTCTCATTATAGGTGATCTACTTGTGGGGAAGAAATGCAATATACCGATTCTCACGCCACCTCCTCAGTTTCATAGGAGCCAAGTTCAAGAGGACACAAGAGCAGCAGAGTTAGTGTAAGACCCTCCCCTCCATCCCCCATAGAAGTCAATTACCCATGAGCCTTTGTGTTGCTCTTATCTACCGAGCCCAGGAGGATGGGAAACTAATATTGATTGTATAGCACAATGAGTTTATGTGACCTTGGGAAACTGTGTAGGGTTGTGGCTTTAACTTAAAACTAGACCTGGATTGAGTCCTGGCTCCGTTATATCTTGGTTGCATGGCTCTGGGCCCACTGCTTCACCTTTGTAGTGCCATATTTTCCTCATCTGTGAAATGGGGATAACTGCTCTTTCTGTGAATAAGTGTGAAAATTATAAAGCATTTTGCAATGGACCTGACTCATAGTCAGTGCAAAAGAATATCTATTAACATCAGCATGTTTAATTTTTATTAAGCAAGTTACTTTGGTTACTTTGGACTCAGTAGTTGCCTTCATAAGTCAAAAGGATTATGACTATTTATTCTCATCTGAGGGACCAGGCTGCATTAGATGACCTCCCAAGGTCATGTCCTATCACTCAGTATGACCATTAAGTTGATTAATATTTGTAAAGTGCTTAGAATAGTGTGTAATGTGTAGTAGGTCTATAGAAATATTTGCTAAATTTAAAAAAAAACCACCTATGATATGTATAATGATAGAAGGCCTAACATCTAAAATCATCTTTGTAGATAGCCTGCCTCAACGTCTTGAATTCTAACATTATTGATGAATTCATAAATTTATTTGTTTTACTGTTTAATGAATACTTACCATATCCTGCTTTTTGGTTGCCTTTTCCCCAGTGATATGTCTTATTTCTGTGCTAGACTGTCAAACGTTAGAGGAGAGGAACTTATTATAGTTTTAAGCTTTCATCCTCCTTTTAGCTTTTCCTATCACTCTCCCACTCATGCCCCCTTCCTCATCCCTAGATACACACACACACACCACATATTATTTTTCTTTTTTTTAATTTAATAAATCTTTATTGTTCAGATTATTACAATTGTTTCTCCTTTTCCCCCCATAGCTCCCCTCCACCCGATTACCACCCCAACCTCTGCCCTTATCTCCCCAGCACTGTCCTCATCCATAGGTGTACCATTTTTGTCCAGTCTCTTCCTGCACCCTCCACACCCCTTCCCCCACCGAGAATTGTCAGTCCACTCCCTTTCTATGCCCTCATTCTATTATATTCACCAGTTTATTCTGTTCATCAGATTTTTAAATTATATATATATATATATATATATATATATATTAATATATTTTATTGATTTTTTACAGAGAGGAAGGGAGAAGGATAGAGAGTTAGAAACATCAATGAGGGAGAGACATCAATCAGCCGCCTTCTGCACGACCCCTACGGGGGATGTGCCCACAATCAGGATACATGCCCTTGACCGGAATTGAACCTGGGACCTTTAGTCCGCAGGCTGACGCTCTATCCACTGAGTCAAACCGGTTTTGGTTGTTCATCAGATATTTTATTCACTTGATTTTTAGATTCACTTGTTGATAGATATGTATTTGTTGTTCCTAATTTTTATCTTTACCTTTTTCTTCTTCCTCTTCTTAAAGAATACCTTTCAGCATTTCATATAATACTGGTTTGGCAGTGATGAACTCCTTTAGCTTTTTCTTATCTGTGAAGCTCTTTATCTGCCCTTCAATTCTGAATGATAGCTTTTCAGGGTAGAGTAATCTTGGTTGTAGTTCTTGCTATTCATCACTTTGAATATTTCTTGCCACTCCCATCTGTTCTGCATAGTTTCTGTTGAGAAATAAGCTGACAGTGGTATGGGTGCCCTTGTAGGTAACTCAGTGTTTTTCTCTTGCTGCTTTTAATATTCTCTTTGTCTTTTGCTCTTGGTATTTTAATTATGATGTGTCTTGATAGAGGTCCTCTTTGGATTCCTTTTGTTTGGGATTCTCTGTGCTTCCTGGACTTGTAAGTCTATTTCTTTCACCAGATGGGGAAAGTTTTCTCTCTTATTTCTTCAAATAGGTCTTCAGTGTCTTGCTCTCTCTCTTCTTCTGGCACCCCCATAATTTGGATGCTGGTACACTTGAAGTTATCCCAGAGGCTCCTTACACTATCTTCATATTTTTAGATTCTTTTTTTTTTTTTTTTTTGCTTTTCCAGTTGAGTGCTTTTTTCTTCTTTGTATTTTAAATCTTTGATTTGATTCTTGTGGTCCTCTAGTCTGCTGTCAGGTCTCTGCATAATATTTTTTATTTCAGTCAGTGTATGTTTAATTTCTAATTGGTCCTTTTTGATATCCTCAAGGGTCTCATTCAATTCAGCCTTTTCTAGGAAATTCTTGAAAAACCTTATAACTATGGTTTTGAACTCTACATTCAGTCATTTGCTTTCCTCCATTTCTTTCATTTGTGATCTGTTCCTTTGTCTCTGCATTTTCGCTGCTTCCCTGAGTTGGTAGAGTAGCTTTGTGTGCTAGGTGTTTTATAGGGCCCAGTGGCTCAGCTTCCCCTAGATACCTGAGGTGGACACTTTTGGTGCACCCCTTGTGGACTGTGTGCACAACCTTGTTGTAGTTAAGTCTTGATTGTTGTTGGTTTCACTGGGAGGAATTGACTTCCTGGCTGATTGGCTGTGAGGATCAGCTGTGTCTACGCTGGAAGAACTTCTGTGCTGGAGATACCCTTATAAGACAACACTTGCAAAATTGCAAAAGCCTCTGTGCTCAGCTTGGATGGGGCGGAGTCTCAGGGCTGAGCAGACAGCCTTGGCTTCCTGTCAGCTCTGCCCTATGAGGCCCCTATGTCTTAGTATCCCTCAGTAATTGCTGCAAGCACTTCTGAGAGAAAGCCATCCTCGAGTTTTGCCCACTGCCAGACAGTCCAGTTTCCCCCTGAATGAGTCTGAGTTCCCAGAAACTCGCCCAGAACTGGAGTTCGGCACCATCTGGAGCTTCTGTCTCCCTCCCACTTTAGAAAGCCAGCCCCGCACTCATCAGCCTGTGCACTCAGCAGTCAGTCTCTGCCCACATGCGCCTCTGGACCTCTGCCTCCGACAGCTCCCTTGAGTCTCAGTGTGCCTTCTCTTTTCCTGACAGTTCAGATTCCCTCCAAATGGGTCTAGGTTCCCAGAGTCTCACCCAGGACTCTAGTTCAGCGCAGCCAGGAGCTTCTGTCTCTCTCCTACTTGAAGAAACCAGCCATGGATTCAGCTGCCCATCCTCTCTGCAAGTGCACTTCTCCATATCATAGCCTTTAGCAGCTCCTCTGAGTCTCAATATGCTTTCCTTTTCCTTCTAGTTGTAGAATTTCCACTCAGCCAGCTTTCCTGTGGTTCTAAATGGTGTCCATTTTGTCTTTTAGTTTTGATATTGTTGTGCGAGGCAGCAGTTTAGGTATTTACCTATGCTGCCATCTTGGTTTTTCTCCCACACCACGTATTCTTAAGATATAGTTCTAAAAGAATAGCACTTCAGGAATGGAAGGTCCCTTAGAGACCATTAAGCTACCAAATCCTGATCTGATTCATGAGCCCCTCCACATCTCTGTTGTATGATTCCAGTTAGAGGGAATCACCTATCTTATTTGCTGATGTTTTCTTTAAAAAAAATATATATATATATATATTTTATTGTTTTTTTTACAAAGAGGAAGGGAGAGAAATAGAGAGTTAGAAACATCAATGAGAGAGAAACATCGATCAGCTGCCTCCTGCACCCCCCCTCTACTGGGGATGTGCCTGCAACCAAGGTACATGCCCTCGACCAAAATCAAACCTGGGGCCCTTCAATTGGAGGCCAATGTTCTATCCACTGAGCCAAACCAGATAGGTCCTGACATTTTATCTTATCACACATTTATCGAGCACTTACTACATGCCAAGCACTGCAATAAGTGTTTGATGCACCCAATCTTCTCTAATCCTGACCACAACTCAGGGCATCAGTGTGGACATTCTCCTGTTCTACAGGTGCAGGAACTCGGTAAAGCAGCTGGGATGTGAACCCAGGCTGTCTGACAGTCTGATTCCCGCATATACTATACTGTCCCTAGAAAGGTCCTCCTTAATATAATTCCTTTACTAGAAGTCTTTTAAAAAAATATATATATATATATTTTATTGATTTCAGAAAAGCAGGGAGAAAGAGATAGAAACATCAGTGAGGAGAAAGAATCATTGATCTGCCGGCTCCTGCCACCCCCTACCGGAGATCAAGCCCACAACCCTCTCCCTGACCAGAATTGAACCATGACCTCCTGGTTCATAGGTTGATGCTCAACCATTGAGTCACAATGGCGGGGCTACTAGAAATCTTTTTTGTCTTCATTTTAATCTTCCCTGTCTACGTAAACGTGTTTATTCTGACATGTCAGTTTGCCCATCACTCTAAGCCTTTCGATAAGGTCTGGTTCATTTTGGCATCTCCACCAACTAGCACTCAGTGAATGTCCTTGGACCTGACCTCTAGGAAAATGTGAACAATGCAGGGAGGGGTATCCCCGGCTGTTTCTCCCCCTCCCCTTCCTCCCAGCGGCCTTCCTTGTGCCTGGTCAATGCCACACTGTTCAAAAGTTTTCCAGGATGTGGATTTTTCAAACTAAAGGTTATAAATAATAGTCACAGATTCTATTGGACTCTGCTCTGTCTATGAAAGGAGTTCAGAGTAGCCATCAGTGGGTGGCCAGATTAGGCATGGCACTGCTTTAGGCGGTGGGTGAACTGGAAAGTATGTATACATGTGTGTGCACACTGGCACACACTTATACTTTTCACAGACAGACAGAAACCAAGCAAAAGACTTCACATTTCTCCTGCTCTAACCACAGCATGTTGTTTGAGTTTACTGGGGCGAGTGATTATCCACTCCACAGAAAATTGCTATTTTGCTTTTTTCCTAAAGGGTGGTTTGCTCCGCAGCAGAGAAGTACAAAAAGACGACGTTTCCCAAAGGAGTATTTTTGTCATTGAGCGGAGCAGCAGGGTGTGGAAGCAAGGGCTGGCTTGGGGGCCAGGAATCCTGCATGCACGCCCCCTCGCTGCCCTGGACACACCGTTGCATTGAAAGCGCATCCCCTTTTAAACTTTCAGTCTTGCTGGGATGATTATTCATCTATAAGAAATATAAAGAAGCGTTCCTCTCCTTCCGTTTTCTGCCCTGTCATCTGACCTGCCGGAACCCTTGGAGATGGGCAGAGCAGGTTGGGGGTCAGGTGGAGCCAAGTTAAGACTGAGCTTGGCTACTTTCGGCCAGAGAGTCAGCCTACAGGAGCACCCCTACACCCCCGTTCCCTCCTCTGTGAAATGGGCTCAGTAATTCTGCCCGCTTCCTAGGGTTGCTGTAAGGATGAATAAGGGAATGCTTGGTTCAGTGTTTGACACCTGATATGTCCTTGACAAGTGTTGACTACAAGAACAGTGGCAATCACAATAATTACCAAAATAATGAAATGCCCCCAAATGATCAAGATACCCCAATAAGGACCAAAATACCAATGATGGACAAATCCAGGAGCTGGAAAAGAGGTGAGAAGCACAAAGCAGAGGACACGGTCCATGAGGTTGAGGAGACAAGATGTATAAAACATGAAAACTACGGGAGCCAGGGTGGACGGAGTGCCGGGAGGGGCAGAGAGAGGCGATGCCAAGATTCACTGGGGGTGAGAAACCCTCCGACTAACGTGGTCCACAGAGGCGGTGGCAGAAAAGGGGGCCTGCTGGTGGCAGGAAGGAAGACGGTGACATTTCCAGGAGAGGCTGTAATGGGCTTTCGGAGGTCAGGACGCAGACTGCTTTGATGGAGCAGAGGGTTTTTAATAAAATAGAAGTGGGGCAAAGGCCTGTCTAGCTTCTTCCTCAGGGAATACAAATCAATAGTCATTGTTCTCTTTGTACACGAAATTCTAAATCTGTAATTTACTTCAGTGAAAGCCTGACTTTGTCCTGGGAACTGTGGTGGTGTAACTTAACCAATAAGATGTGTGCATCCTCCTGGGGCACGTGTGTAACGTGGGGACCCAGCCCGGGCAGGGCTGGGGGCAGGAAACCGTGAATGTGCTCACAAAGGCCAATGCTAGCTGTCCACCTGGGCAGGGCCTCCAGGTACACAGAGAATCCGGCTGGAGAGAAATGGAAGGTGGTCCCCCTGCATTGTCGCTTTAATTGGCTTTGATTTATTATCTGTGGTTTGAATCCCCTATGGTGGTCACCCAGCACCCAGGGGACCTCATGTCCAGAATCATGCTGTTGAACAGTCATAAGTCTGGGTGCTGAGTCTCATTGAGATTCAGTAACAGAATTATTAATTTTTAAAAATATATATTTTATTGATTTTTTTTACAGAGAGGAAGGGAGAGGGATAGAGAGTTAGAAACATTGATGAGAGAGAAACACTGATCAGCCGCCTCCTGCACACCCCCTACTGGGGATGTGCCTGCAACCAAGATACATGCCCTTGACCGGAACCGAACCTGGGACCTTTCAGTCCGCAGGCCGATGCTCTATCCACTGAGCCAAACCGGACAAAAGACTACTCAGTGTCAACACCCCTCCCCTCCCAGGAAACAAAGCTAACAATTGATTTCTAAGACCCACTGAGGGAAACTGTGGTGAAGGGATGAGTTTTGGCATAGGGAAGGTGGGAGTGGTCATCCAAGAATGGGGAGGAGTGTGGTGATGGGGTCCCAGAGAATAATGCCCTGCGGAGCCCCCAAATTGGAGGATGATTGCAGAACGCCCTGTCCTTGCACCATGGGGACCACTCCTGGGAGGGGACATGCAGACGCAGCGTGAAGAGGCAGTGGCGAAGTTGGCGACCACCAAGATGCAATAAATGGCTTCCTACTCCAGTTTCCTGGTCTTGCTAAGTCCAGAATTCTTGAATTACCTGATGGAAAGGGAGAGAGAGGTTTTACCACCCCTGCTCCTCCCCCCCACCCTCAGCCCAATACACACACAAATACTGAGTTCCCAATTGGTCACCCGCCATCCAGGAGAAGGTTGGAGAGCTTAGAGCAGATTATATTTGATTTTGAGAAATAAAAAGTATCATGACATATCTTGTACCCTAGGTTTGTAGACTAAATTCTTTGCCCATGACACTTTTAAAATATATATATTTTTTAATTTATTTTTTACAGAGAGGAAGGGGGAGGGATAGAGTGTTAGGAACATCAGTGAGAGAGAAATGTCAATCAGCTGCCTCCTGCACACTCCCTATTGGAGATGTGCTTGCAACCAAGGTACATGCCCTTAACCAGAATCGAACCTGGGACCTTTCAGTCCACAGGCCAACGCTCTATCCACTGAGCCAAACCGGTCAGGGCTCATGCCACTTCTTAAGTTACCATGAGCAATTAGGTAAAGGAATGAGCTAATATGCTTGCCAGCATCCCCGCTGTTTCCCCAAGTGGGAAGCCCAAGTTGCCTCAGGAACATCTGTGGCTTCCAGAAGGCAGCAGAGTTCTCTAGGGCTCTCACCACGGTCTAAAGAGCAGTTGCTGAATAGGCCCATGCCCTGAAAGCAGAGATTGCCCCGCAACCAGGCCAGGCGGCAAGTAAGTATGGTATTTGTTCTTGCCATGCCCAGATGTTCCTGTGCCTCAAGGTCAAGAGGACACAGCACTAATGCAGAATTGACAAAACCAATTTCCAAGGACAGGTCTGTGACCCTTGAATCCCTTTACCAGATCAAGGATATAAAAAGGCGTCAGAGTGTATGAGAGAGAGTTTGTGGGAAGGTCCATGTGTAGGCACTGTGTGAGTGGCCTGCACAAGTATTCTCTACTCACCAGGAGGGGGCGGGTTCCTACCTCCATCGCCCAAAGTCATAATTGCCACAATCAATTTTACAACATTTTAATGACCCCAAAGAGAAACCCCATATTCTTTAGCTGTCACTACTCATTTCCCCCAAGACCCACAACCCTAGCCAACTACTAATTTACTCTCTGTGTCTATAGATTTGCTTATTCTATGCATTTTCTATAAATGGATTCATAGTGAATGATATTTTGTAACTAACTCCTTTCACACGGCATAATGTTTTCAAGGTTCACCCATGTTATATAATGAATCAGTACTTCATTCCTTTTTCTTGCCTAAGAATATTCTGTTACATGGACACACCACATTTTATTTATTCTTTCCATCAGTTGATGGACATTTGGGTTGTTTACATTTTTTTGGCTCTTATAAATAATGCTGCTGCGAACATTGGAATACAAATTTTTTGTTTGGACAATGTTTTCATTTCTCTTGAATCTATGTCTAGGAGTGGAATTGCTGGATCTTATGCTACCTCTGTTTTAAGCTTTCAAGGCTCTACCTGTTTAAAAGGAACCGTGGAAGACAAATATAAAATTATTTTTCAATTATGTCACAAATTGTGCTTGTTCTACTTACTGGTTACAGATGAATTCAGCCCAACCTCACCCCAGCTAACCACTCTATGGCCTGGGAGCTCATGGACTAGGGAGGGGTGCGAGAGGGGGAGGAATATAGAATAGCGAACCAGGAGTTTAAAGACAAGGCATAGAGACACCAGATGAGAACTCGAGAGAGGTCAGAAGTAGGTAAGAAGTGGCTTAGACCCAGAAGTCTATGAGTCAATTGAGCTTTCAGTGTGTGTTTGGATTCAGTCAGCATTCAATGCATATGTGCCTGTTACATAGTTACTGTGCTCCAGGTACTAGCTTTAGGTGAGATTATGATTATACACACATTGTTTGACCTAATCATCACAAACACGAGCTGGCTATCATTCTCTCTATTTTGTAAATGAGAAACTCAGGCTCAGGTATATGACTAGTTTAGGGTCATACAACTCTTACTGGCAATCTGGGGTCAGAAACCTTGTCAACCTAACTCTGAGGCCAACGTTTCTAACCACAGTATGCCTTTCAGCCTGGGCTTCCCTTACCAACTGCTGACGGACTAGTTTTGCAAGCTTCCAAAAATCCTGCTATGGAACGGGACATGCTGTTAAAATGGCTCTCAAGTCCCACCAGCACGGCTCAGTGGTCAAGGGTTGATCTATGAAACAGGAGGTCATGGTTTGATTCCCAGTCAGGGCACTGCCCGGGTTGTGGGCTCGATCCCCAGTGTGGGGCGTGCAGGAGGCAGTTGATCAATGATTCTCTCTCATCATTGATGTTTCTATCTCTCTCCCTTCCTCTCTGAAATCAATAGTATATATATATATATATATCAAACAACGACAATAAAACCAAGATATTCAGTGTGTGCCAGGTTCCATGGTGTAGATATTCCTATCAGAGCAGATTTCAAGCTACCATCCCTTTAACAACCAGCTCACACACTTCCTGAATATTTAACAATTCGCTTTCAACATCTAGTATTAGCCACTTCAGCACATCTCTGCTTCTATGCTTTTGAGTTTTACAGACCTTTGCACTTAAGTCTGTAGAGTCTCACTGCTCGAGTTCCAGAACAACATGCATCCTTGAGTATTCTGGTTGGCTGAGGGGTTTAACCTGTAATACTAACTCAACAAATCATTTTGCGGGGGGAAGATATGCTTGTAAAACTTGATGTCCCATGAATCACAGAAATAGAAGCAAAGCCCTATAAAAGACATGCGCTAAATTTGTATGCATTTTTCCTCTTCTACCTCTAACTTACAGTTAACATATTTTTAGGCTTACTCCAGAAATGTCAGTCACAAGCCAGGAACCATATGATGGAAGCTAAAGATGACAGACACCAGACCTTCAACAGCATCTTTCAAGCTGGATTCTCCAGGTTCTACCAGAATTTTAAAAATTTAGTACATTTTCCCCATGGAAATCTGTAAAAACTTTATCAATTATAAGGATGAAACTTCTCTTTGTATATGGTTCATAACTATTTAGCACAAACGTTTAATTTCTCATGGGAAATGAATTCTTGGTGGGGGAAGGGCGATAATATTTTTTTTTCCTTTAAAATGAATGGGCATGCGCTAGCCATTTGGCTCACTGGATAGAGCATTAGCCTGCAGGTTGAAAGGTCCCAGGTTCGAGTCCAGTTGCAGATACAGCATGAAGAGATAGTGGTAGAGTCAGGGCATGCACAAGAGGCAAGCAATGGATGTTTCTCTTGCATTGATTTTTTTTCTCTGTCCTTCTCTCTTCCACTCTCTCTAAAAAAATCAATGGAAAAATATCCCCAGGGGAGGTATAAAATTTAATGAATGGGCATGCATATTGCTCATGGATGACAAACCCTGCTCCATCCCTTAGTATCTGATCATCTTTTTTAAAAAAATCACCCTTCCTGTTGTTTCCAGAATGTTACAGATTCTTTTCCGCTTTCTTCAGCTTCTTTTGTTTGCACACAAACAGGCAACCAGTGACAGCCCTTGCTCTCTACGCAACAGACAGACCCGTGAGAGCGGGATCCATGGACGATCTGTGATCTTCCCACCAATTCCACGTGGTTCCACCAGAGCAGGACCTGCCGGGGTGGTGTTTCCTCGCGGCTAATGACCAGCTTCATTATCACGCCGCCCTGAGCTAACAGTTTGCCTTTGGCTTATCATGGGAGTCATTAGATTCTAGAAAATTCCCTCTCTGTCCTGGTTCTAAATTGGATTCCCCCAGAATCAGAGAGAATGCAAATTCTCCAGAGCTTTGCTTATAACAGGTGATGTGTGGATGACACCAGGACCTGCATCGCCTCGGTGCCGCCTAGGGAATGGCCCCTGGTCCAGCAGGAAGAAGCCAAGCCCCAGATGGACGCAGCGGCCCCAGCTCGCTGGGTGCAGCATGCCTGGAGTTTTCTGCAGGAAATTAACTAAATAACACTTTCCCTCCTCTCCTCTCCACTCTCCACTTCCCCCTGTAATGAAACAGTTTAAGCTCAGCACTTGAGCTTTCTCAGGAGGGCAAACGTGTTTGACAATTTCATCCTCTGGTGACCTTCGGATCAAAAAGAAAAGTCTCCCCTCTCCTCCGTTTACTTATTCCCCAAAGTGCCTCTCCTCCCAGGCTGTTGTATGCCACCGAAGACACCGCTTTCTGAAACAAGATGTCCCGAAACGATGGCTGGAAGACGCGTCCTTTAGAAACGGCAGAAGTGGCACTTCAGAGAGAACCCAATCACGCTGTAAGCGGATCCGGTCCTGCATTCCACCAAATCATTGTGGCACAGGCGAGTGGCAGGTTACTAATGCTGCTCATAAAATCGCCCGATGCATCAAAATGAGGGTCAAATCTCCCCCAAGTGGTCATTCTTTTGTTTAATGGGTGTGCTCCTTCTTCATAATGAACCCGCTAATGGAAGGTTTAAATGGAAACGCTCAGTAGCAATTGGAAAACATTGATGGAGTGCCTGGTAGGAGCAGAGCTGTTAGCATCCACTTTACAGACACAATTCAATGGACTTAAAACCCGTTCATGGCCTACAGTGCACAGAGCCCGGTGACAGGTGATGTGGGACATCAGTACGTGGTCCTGGCTTCAGAGTTTTCTCAGTCAGAATAGGAAAGAAGCAGGCATAGGAATACAGTGGTACCTTGAGATACGAGTGCCCTAACATACGAGATTTTTGAGATACGAGCCATCGAGTGAGCGATTTTTGCTTTGAAATATGAACAACATTTGAGATAGGAGTAATCTTGCGGATTGGCCGGCTGCACACGACCCACCAGTTTACCACGACTCGAGCATCTCATAGTTTCCCACGCCTCAAGGTTATGGAATGAATTAAACTCGTATCTCGAGGTACCACTGTATAGGAATAATAAGAATACGGGCAGTAACCCATGCCGTATAGATTCCCTGTGCCTCTCCGAGGCCAGGCACTTGGCTAAGAGGATTGAGGCTCGGTGATGAGCCCAGGAGAACCAGTGTCTCCCTTAATAAGGGAGAAGGCAAGTCTTAAAATTCCTGTCTTCCTTCTGGAAAGATCTATGGAGCAGTTACTTTATGCCAGCTGGCTGCTCTCAGAGCTGTGGGCAAGGTGATGAGCAAAGTTCTTGCTCTCATGGAGATTATGTTCTATCGGGGAGACAAACAAACAAACAAACAAACAAAGAAACAAGTACAGTGGTACCTCGAGATATGCTCGAGTTGCGGTAAACTGGTGGGTCATGTGCAGCCAGCCGATCCGAGAGATTACTCGTATCTCAAATGTTGCTCGTATTTCAAAGCAAAAATCGCTCGCTCGATGGCTCGTATCTCAAAAATCTTGTATGTTAGGGCACTCGTATCTCGAGGTACCACTGTATATAGTTTCAGGTGGGGGAAAGTACTACAAAGGATATAAGAAGGGGTAAATGGCCTACAAGTGATGGAGGGGCTATTTTAGGAAAGGCGGTCAGGGAAGGCCTTTTGGGGATAACCTTTGAGCAGAGACTCGGTGGTGGCCGAGGGGAAACCATGGAAATCTCTTAGGTGTGAGGGGATGACAAATACAGAGGCCCTCAGGGAAGGAGGCGCGTGGCGGATTGCAGAAATGCAAAGAGGCCAGTGTGGCCGGAGCAGAGTGAAGCAGGGGAGAGGAGAGGAGAGTCCCAGAGGTCGGCAGAGGGAAGGTGGGGTGAGACCCCGAAGGCCACAGTAAGGTCGTTAGCTGTTGTTCTGAGTGTGACAGGAAGCTAAGGGAGGGTCTTGCGCAGGGCGTGGATCTGACCTTATTATTATTATTTTTTAACTATTCTGGCTATTATGTGTTTGTTGGGGGGAGGGGCAAGTTTGGAGGGCAGGAGGAAGCTAATCCTTCTCCAAGTAAGAGAGAATGCCCCTCATCTGACTGCTTTGAACTGGTCCATCAGCTTTTCCTGCTCAGACTCCAGCTGAAACACTGGCTCCTCCGGGGTCTCCAGCTTGCTGACTCATCCTGTAGATCTTGGGACTTGAGCCTCCATAATGGAAGCCCTAAATCCCCAGTACCTCGGAGTGGGATTGTATTTGAAGATAGAGTCTTTAAAGAGCGGTGATTAAGCTAAAATGGGGTGTTAGGGTGAGCCCTGAATGCCATCTGACTGGTGTGTGTATGAGCTAGGCCACAGAGACACAGCAGGGATGTACGTGCACAGAGGGGAGACTACGTGAGGTCACAGGGAGAAGATGACCTCAGAAGACACCGACCCTGCCAACACCTTGATCTTGAACTCCCAGGCTCCAGAACCAAGGGAAATAAATTTCTGTTGTTTAAGCCGCACAGTCTATGGTATTTTGTTATGGCAGCTCTAGCAAACTCATAGAATCCCTTTTTCTGATGGCTCCCCATCTTTTCAAGTGTAAGGACTTTTATTTTATTATTTGGTTATTATTGCGGATACATTTACTTCATTGAACCAGCACATGAAAGCACAGAAAATTCAACTCTGCAGCAAGTTTATCAGACACCCTCAGAAAGAAAGGCTGAAAAACCAAGGAGGGGGGCGCATTCTGATGCAGGGTGACCTCCTCTTCACTTGCTTGTATCTGCAAAGGTCTTACGTCAAAATAAGGCCCCGTTCACAGGCACCAGTGCTCAGGACTTTAATGCACCTCTTCAGGAGATACGATTGGCTACATTGAGGGGAGTTGGATAGTAATTGAAGAAGCACAGAGAAACTTCTGGAGTGCTGGTGATGTTGTTTTTTATCTGGGTGCTGGTTACACTATGGTTTCAGGTTAGGAAAATTCATCCAGCTATTCTGCTTTGAGATAGGCACTTTTTTCTATGGATGGTATGCTTCAACAACAAAAAAAGAAAACTTTAAAAGTCACCTTTGTTTAGAATTTACACTTGTTTATTCTTTTGATTTATGTTTCTCTAAGATAATAGGGGAAAACTAATCTATCAGTGTCTCAAAATGAGGCAAAAGAAGACTGTAATTGGATATATCACTATGGGCTTTGATGTCTTCCCTGTATCTATGATCAAGAGAATATGTAAGTAAAAGCTATGGTATTCAATATTTTTAAATTGAATTCATATTTTCTCCTTTACAACATCTATATACGTTTGAAAAATATTCGTACATAAATGTCTCAGGTATTATACATTTGTTTACGGATTATACTTGACTGCCATATGGATTCTCAGACACTTTGCTACAGTTCATAAACACAAATTGGGCTCACCTGTCTAAAACCCTTCAGGAATCATTTACAGTGGTGAAGAACATGGGATTTGGACTTATACTGTCTCAGTTGGAATCCCAAATTTTGCCATTTTCTTGGTCTAAGAAATTGGTGTGTGCCTCGGTTTTTCCACCTGTAAAATGGAACGACAATAATAGTATCTAACCGGCTGCACATTGTTAGAGCTTGGAGTTTTAGCCACTGGTGGCCCATGGACTCTCAAGAGTAGGTAGTGTGCTACACGAGAGGCAAGATTTTTGCAAACACCACAAGGGTCTCTGGCCCAATGAGTGGAGTTTGATAGTAATTCTTGCTACAAGTAAAAAAAAAAAAAATAGCATCTAACCGGATTGTTGTGAGTATTGAGACAAATTAATACAGAGAAACTGTAAGTTTCTGTTACACAGTAATTGGGCCACATTTTCTAGAAGTATTAGTTTATTATTATTATATTATCAGGGTTTGCAAGTCTGTGGTTATAGCCAGAGTGAAGGTCTGAGGCTGGTAATTGCCCTGATCCTGACTGGAGTAGAGATTAGTTGCACAGATTACATGGGTGGGTGAGTCTCACCTTTTAGCTGTTATGAATAATGCTGCTACAAACGTGGATGTAAAAATATCTGTTCCAGTCCCTGGTTTCAGTCCTTTTGTGTATATACCCAGAAGTATAATTGCCAACTAAATGATAATTCCATTTAATTTTTGAGCAACTGCCATAGTATTTTCCACAGCAGCTGGAAAATATTCCTGCCAGCAATGCACAAAGATTCCAGTTTCTCCGCATCTTTGCCAATGCTTGTTGATTTCTGTTTGTTTGTTTGTTGTTGTTGTTGTTTTAAAAAAGCTGTGATGGTTGATTTTATATATATTTTATATATATTAATATAGCTGGGCCATGGTGCCAGATAGTTGGGCAAACATTATTCTGGATGTTTCTCTGAGCATCTTTGGATGAGATAAAAAGTTGAGTTAATGGACTTGGAGTAAAGCAGATTTCCCTCCATCATGAGGGTGGGCCTCATCCAATCAGCTGAAGGTCTGAATAGAACCAAAAGACCTACCATCTGCTGAGCAGTGGGAATCCTGCAGCAGCTGCTTTTTGGACTGGAACTGGAACATTCTTTCTTCCTTGTCCTCCAGCCTGACAGCGTTTGGACTAGAACTGCAGCATCAGCTCTTCTGGGTCCAACCTGCTATAATTTTTTTTTTTTACAATAAGTAAATGCATATAAAGTTATAGCTAATCAATATTTTATACACACACATCTATTGGGCCTATTTCTCTGGAGAAGCCTAGCACGATAGTCATGCAGATAGGTGTGGCCTCATTAATATTTGAATATGTGTTATAAGTAAATATGTATCGGATACACACTGTATATAAAACTTTCATTGAGACTTAAAGTCAGGTGCTGCCCTAAGGAACCTTACGTGTTTTAAATGTATGTGATGTGTACTCAGCTCTCCTGAGGCAGGTAGTATTGTGACCCCCAATTTATAGATGAGAAAGCAGGCAGGTAGAGGTTAGGGAACCCTGGTCCGAAGTCATGCAGCTGGTCTGTGGGGATTTGTAAGCACTGTGGTTCCAGAATCCTTGCTCTTGCCAAACGGTGCTCAGACGCTTTCTGTTCCAGTAGCTATACTCGGTTATCAGCATCGTGGTGACTTCTTATGCACTGATTTCCTTTTCCATCACCTTCCCTCTTCCTGAAAGTCCTTCTTGACTTTTGTTCCCTAAAACTGGTCAAGGCCTGGTCCTGCAATACCTCCTTTTGTGACATATGGCGTG
Source organism: Lasiurus cinereus (assembly GCA_011751065.1). Classification (NCBI taxonomy): domain Eukaryota; kingdom Metazoa; phylum Chordata; class Mammalia; order Chiroptera; family Vespertilionidae; genus Lasiurus; species Lasiurus cinereus. Next base: position 1,696,608 of record JAAGEH010000109.1, read on the forward strand.
AAGGGGAGGGACAATAATTTCTGGTTGGAACAGAACCCTGAAAACATGCCCTTGAGAAATAAAATTAGGAACTGCTAAATCCTTTGCACTGGAAGGGAGAAAAAATTAAATCGTTTAGAAGTGAAAATGATTCCCATAATGTATTTCAGCCAAATAATTAAAGTGTACTCATATATTAATTACACTTCAAGGCTCTCTCTCCTTGCCCTGCTTTGCCTGGCTCTCCTTTTTCCCGGGGTTGAGTGAGGACAAGGTTTCTGAGGTAGCACAGAATTTCATTTCAAAAAGAGTCTCATAAGGTGGTTTGGTGGAGATTCCTATCCAAAAGAATTGCCCAGCCAAGCAATTAAGTCACTTTCAGAGGTTTCTAACTTCCAGATAACCTTTATAGAAGCTGGAGCCATAGTTATAACTCCCAGGCTTGATTTTCCTTTTTTTTTTTTTTTTAAGATCAAACTTCCCCTCCAGGACAAAATACATCCAGCCCTTGAAACTTGGAAATAGTACTAAGAATTGCTGCAAATACTTTTACGTCCAGTTGACTTTACTGTGCCCTATTTTTCAAAAGCAAAGCCTGAATAATTTCATCCTAACTTTGCTTTGACCTTGATGGGCTTCCCAGGATAACTGTCTTTTTGCAAAGTGTCTTGGAAATGTGGACTCTCCCAGGTTGTAAAGCTTCAGCTACTGCTGGAAGGTGGCTTAGCAGGGCATGCCACAGCTTAAAACATTTCAAAGACTTTTAAATCAGAAAGGGATCTCAGAGACCATCAGATCTTATCCAGCTACACAGACAAGGAAATGGAAGCTCAGAAGGTTGTGGAAAGACACGGAAGGATTTTAATCAGGAGTGGGCCATCAGGGTTCTCCTGCTGGACTCTCTTAGTAAATCTATGGGTGACACATAGCAAAGAATCACAGAGACCACAGTAGGGTGGGACAATGGCCCAAATGAGGATGATGCAGTTCAATAAATAATAAAAATAAAGCACTACCTTTAGCTATGGTTTTTGTTAATCATGATTTCTGAAAAATTTCTAAGATTTGATTATTACAAAATTAATACAATTTTAGGCTCTCTAATAGCATGAGGATGTGAGACAGGGCAGTTTGGTTGACTGCAATCTTTGTATAAACCTACAGAGACTGTGTTTGTCAGATGACTCAAAACATAATTAAATTCTAATAATGGCACAGTCACATGTGTTAGTAGATAGATAAAGTTTACAAGGACACACAAAATTGTTCATGCTAGTTACCTTTGTGTGTGTGTGTGTGTGTGTGTATACATATATGTATGTATACACACACACACACACACACACACACAAAGTGTACTCATATATTAATTACACTTCAAGGCTCTCTCTCCTTCCCCTACTTTGTATATGTATATACTAGAGGCCCAGCGCATGAAATTCGTGCTCTAGTACAGTCCCTAGGCCTGGCCTGTGATCAGGGTCATCTTCTCCAGCTGCCCGCAGCTGGCCCTGTTCCCTGCCCCCACCCACCCCAGTTCCCTGTTTGCCATCAGCAATCATAGCCTGCCAGCCAGGGAAAGGGACCAAGAGGTGGTCATTGCGCCTAATAGTGACTGGTTGAGTGGTTGTTCTGCTCATTCTGCCATTAGGGTCAATTTGCATATTACTCTTTTATTATATAGGATATTGATTTCAGAGAAGGAGAGATAGAAACATCAACGATGAATGAGAATCATTGATTGGCCACCTCCTACACAACGCCTACTGGGGATCAAGCCCACAACCTTGGCATGTGCCCTGACCTGGAATTGAACCATGAACTCCTGGTTCATGGGTCAAACTTCAATCACAGAGCCACACTGGCTGGGCCATGGTAGTTATCTTTAGACAGTGGAACTAGAAGGAAGAGAGGGCAACATTTTTTACTTTACACATATTGTGTTATTTGACTTTTTTTACAATAAGCATTTTATTCATTTCATAATAATCAAATCATAAAAACTTTTCAAAAGTAGTGATGAACAAAAATCGAGGCTGAAGGAGAGCATCCAGATGAAGAAAGGGAATGTGCTAGATAGATGGTATGGAGTGTCTATTGTTTAGCCTTGTGCACCAAGGGGATGCTAGTAAGTTAAAGTACTATAGTCAGGAGGAGAGAAATCAAGACTGTGCCAGGAGCTGTAAATCAGGTCACTGAGAGGTTTTCTGAGTGAATTTAGCTAACTTCAGACTTGTGAAAGCTCAACATCTATCTCATTACAAAGAACTAGTACATGGGCATTCTTTCATTTATTCATTCATTTACAAAATATCATAACAAAGTATAACTCCCTTAAATAGGCATTTGAGAAAGTGTTTCCCCTCAAAGAATTAGACTACTTTAGGATGATGAGCTGCTTTTTCTGGAACACATTCGAGGAATGATTCACTAATCAATTTTCAGAGATGAACATCTGCATTTTTAAGGATACACTAGGGAATGTCTAATGATTCTTACTGATTTATATTTACACTAAAGGCCCAGTGCATAAAACTTGTGCACTGGGAAAGGGGGTATCCCTCAGCCCAGCCTGCACCCTCTCCAATCTGGGACCCCTCAGGGGATGTCTGATTGATGGTTTAGGCCTGATGAGGCCTAAACCATCAGTTGGACATCCCCCTCACAATCCAGGACTGCTGGCTCCTAGTTGCTCGCCTGTCTGCCTGCCTGATTGGCCCTAACCGCTTCTGCCTGCCAGCCTGATCAAACCCCTAATTGTTCCCCTGCCAGCCTGATTAACACTGACTGCTCCCCTGCTGGCCCAGTCATTCCCAACTGCCCTCCCCTGCTGGCCTGATCTCACACCCAATTGCTCTCCCCTGCCCACCTGATCTTGCCCACAGCTGCCCTCCCCTGCTAGCTTGATGGCCCCCAACTGCCCACCCCTGCAAGCCTGTCCCCCCCCTCATCTACCCTCTCCTGCTGACCTAATTGCCTCCAACTACCCTCCCCTGCTGGCCTGGTCTTGCCCCCAATGGCCCTTCCTTGCCAGCCTGATCTCGTCCCCAACTGTTCTCCCCTGCCGGCCTTATTGCCCCTAACTGCCTCCTCTGCCAGCCTGATCTCACCCTCAACTGCCCTTCTCTGCTGGCCAATTTGATTGACTGGGATCAGTTTCTATGCCAGTCAGCATCAAAAGCCTCACCTTCTGGGCAGCCATTAGCTTCTCACAGTTAATGCAGATTTGATTCTGATTGGTCAATTTATATGTCAGTCAGCATCTCTGGACCTATCAACATGGTCTGATCAGAAAGATGGGGCTGATCAACAGCCCCAGTGGAGGCATGGAGAGAAATGGAGGTGTGGCTGTTGACCAGCCCTGGAAAGAAAGAGAGAGGCAAGTGCCAATGAACAGCTGCCATAGAGGCTACGGATCAGACCCTGTTTCTCTCTTCAGGCCTCTGTCCAGGCCTGATTCGCAGCCCCCTCAGCAGTCAGTGCTGGGTCACCGTGCCTGCAGCCATAGCAGTCAGCACTGAATCACCACGGCAACACAGCACTAACTGCAAGACTGACTTCCAATTGGCCGAGCCAGCCTGGTTGGGACGGACCCAGGATTTTTCTATATTAGGATGTAATTTATCTGCTGAGAAATACCACAAAGGCTCCAAGTTGCCAACTATATAAAGGAAGGTCAAACTATTCACTCTGATGTTCAAGGTCCGTCAGAATGTTGCTCTGCTCACCTTTTCCAGTTTCTCTTACTGTCCCCATTGGACACCCACTTCCCAGCCACGCTGGCATCCATTGGTCAGGCACCTCTGCCTTTCCTTTGTTCATACTTTTCTCTCCTAGAATGCCCTGTTGGCTTTTCTTGACCTGATAAATGGAATTTAATCTGAATAATCAAATACTACCTTGCTATGTGCTTTTTCCTCTCTCCCAGAGATTATTTTTCAAAGCCAACATTCTAAGGTCCACACTACTTGGTTGGCCAGTGCCCACACCATAGTGGAGGTCAAAATTATAAAACGTCCCCTGCTGTCACAGGGACACATCTAATACTGTGTATGCTTTGTTGTCTGTGCTCTGATATCTGCTATTAAGCCATGAACCCCTGGAGATCAGAACCATGGCCAGTCAAATTCAGATTGCCAAGGCTTGATAAAAGGCCTGTCACCTCCATAGCTATCTGAAAATCCAAGTTGAACAATGAATGGACTATACATATCTCTGGTTCTAATCCTTACCAGTTAGTTAAATCTTTTAACCTCAGTAGGCAGTTCTCTCCTTCATGCTTAGAAACTTTAGCTGAAATTAGCATCCTAAACAAATGCAGTATATTTGTAACTGCTTTAGAGGTCTTTGAGAACACCCAGTTGATGTAATTAAACTTTTGAAGAGGCAAGGATACCTATGACCATGATCCTCAGAGGGGATATTTTGGGGTCCAACAGATACAGTCTACTCTGCAACCTAAGAGGTCAACTGATCTGACTTTGAATTCTAGCTATGCCAAGTGCCAGCCATGGCAGTTGAATAGGTTATTACTATATCTAAGCCTCAACTTCTTTGTTCATAAAAAGGGGATAAAAGTGGTACCTACCTTGTAGGGTATGGGAAGGAGGATTTTTTCAGATTCTGCATAGAAAGTACTAAGACCAATCAATGCCTGGCATAAAAGTGGTATTATTATTGCTGTGTGTCCTGGTTTGGCAGCTGTAAAAACAACCCTGGATTCATGAACAACTACTACTTGTTGTAACTTCCTTTGGCTGATCACAATGGGCGTAGACATAATTCTAATTCTAATTCCAATTCTAATTCTAATTCCTAAAAGGCATTGTAAGATGTTGGATATACTCAAACATGCATTTCAACGCTTGGAGCGTTTGGATTCTAGAAGGAATGGGCCTTTACATTTATGCTTAACAAGTTGCTGGTTTTGCCTTAAATCCAGAATCTCTGTGAGACAAATTCCACTTGACCCATTTATATTAAGCCCTTTACATGGGCAGAGCACTGTGGCTTGCACTTATCTAAAATCCAAATTAAGGTCTAACTCTGAAA
>JAAGEH010000109.1:1701648-1732725 GCA_011751065.1 Lasiurus cinereus
TCTCTGGATATGACCTCATAACAGTGATTACTTCTCATGTAAAGTCTGCGTCTTGCTGGCTGTGTGATTTTGCCATACTTCAACCTTTCTGATGCTCCGTTCTTATTTTCCAATCTCTACAATGGAAATAATGTAACTTTGTTCCTTAGCGTGCGACTCAGTTTTTCTTCCAAACGTGTATTATTCCAAATGACAGGGACAATAGTATCTACCTCAGTGTGTGTGTGTGTGTGTGTGTGTGTGTGTGTGTGTGTGTGTGTGAAGAATGCCATAGACTTCCATTCCTGCCCAAAGTTCAGCAATTTTTCATGAATAGTTTTCAATTTCCTGTTTGCCTTTGGTCAATTTCCAGACCTCTGAAATGATCATTCTTTACCAATTTTGCTCAGTTTTATTGTTTTCTTCGGGGGAGAGGGAGAGGGAGAATTTTCTTGCCTCTTCTCTCTTCCCTAGCCAAAAGTTTCTCTTGTTCATGCATCTTTAATACATTTGATACACAGAGATGACTTGCCCTCCAGAAAGATGTTACCAATTTAGGCTCTTGTTGTTGGTAGTATATGAGAATGCCAATTTCCTTATGATTTTTCCCAGGATTGGATAATAATATTAAATAAATCTTTCATAATTTATAGGCAAAACTCTTACCACACTATGGGTTTAATTTAAATTTCTCCGGTTACTATTACGTCAAGGATCTTGATAATGGGACTAGATATCATATGCGTTAAAATCCTCTGAATGTAAAAATTTCTATAGAATTGCCAGGCATTCGTTACTATCTTGCAACACTTAAAGGTCTGACCACAAACCAGGAGAGTTCCCACAAATCCTTGTGCTCATGATGCTTGGGATAAGGTCAGAGTGGTCCCTGCCTCATAGAGGGAGAACTCACACTTAAATGCACATATCACACCCTCCTTGAGGAATAACAGTGATGTTTCAGAAAATCAAGGTTAGAATAATGTCCCAGTAAATTCAGTAAATGCAGGAACTGCAGGATTTGGCAGGAAGTTGGAGGAGGAGGGGCGAAACACAATTGCATCTGCCAGCTCGGGGTTGCAGACCCCTCTGACAGGGATTTCATATCAGAAAGCATCGGAGCAACATTTCTACGAGAGCATCCTAAGAACTTCCAGGAATGACATATGAATTGCTGAAGTTCATTCAGCGTTACTCAGAGGGGAACAAGGGAATAAGAAGGAAAATCTATGAAAAGTCCTTGAAACTTAGGAAATAGGGCCTGGACTTCTTTTTTTCTCTTGTAATACATACTCATTGTATAAAATCCAGATATGCCAAAGATCGCAACTTCTACTCTTGGTCTCATCACCCAAGAAGAGCCCTTGTTGTAAGTTTGTGTATATCCATTTTGATTTTATACTGTATATGGGAGAGGGGGAGAGAGATATTTGAATTTTTTTTATTGGTGTTTAACTCAGTTAAGAGAGGAGGCTGCCCAGAAGTCAGAACAGTGGGACCTGAACAAAGGCATCGGAATCCATTTTTAAGGGCCAAGAGGTAAGAAGCTGATGAAAAACGGCTCTACAACTACCCTGTCTCCCCGAAAGTAAGACATCCCCCCAAAATAAGACCTACTTCCAGTTTTGCCTCTCGCTGTCATATAAGGCATCTCCCCCAAAATAAGACCTCCCTGATAATAAGGCCTTCCTTGAACATAAGGCCTCCCTGGAATATAAGGCCTCTGAAGCTACCGTCAGGCGTCTGACTCCTGATTTAAAGAGACCTCGCCCTGCCTGAACAGCTCCAGCTGCGCTGCGCCCCATCAGTGAGCTGGTTTGTGATGACAACGACTACCGTACTGTAGACAGGTAAGAAATTTCCTTCTTTTTTTTTTGTTCAACAATAAATGTGTGCCGTATTCTTCTTCATGGAAAAATAAGACATCCCCTGAAAATAAGACCTAGCGCATCTTTGGGAGCAAAAATTAATATAAGACGCTGTCTTATTTTCGGGGAAACAGGGTAGATCATGAGACTTTCAGTGCCTGGGAAGATACTCTTCGTACCTGTCATAGAGGGGGAAAGGTGTAGGACAAAGGACAGTGAGAGTGGCGAAAGCAGTACTTCTCATACCACCAGGGAGGAGGGATCAGTTTTAAATATTCAATCCATCCTAGACTGATGCTTTTGTGAAATATTATATATATATATATATATACATATATATATGTATATATATCCATATATATATACATATATATATATATGTATGTATATAATGCATTTGGATGACACAACAATTCCAAATTGCTGTGCATTACTTTAAACTTCTCTATTTATTACAGACTGATAATCAGTTTGCAGGCCAGCATCGGCCCATGGGTCCCACATTAGGCAGGACTGAACTAACATGCTTTTTGCGGCGACGATTTAGCTATCAACAGGGAGAAAGACGGCGGCATGCCGGCAAATGTTGAACAACTGCTTCTGGGGAGGGAGGAGCTCTGTGGTCTGTAGTGTTTGACTGATCATCGCTCGGCTGTAAGTCCTCCCGTCATCACACATTCCAAGCTCCTGAAGTGAAGCCAGTGAGTGCAAAGTGAGAACAGATGTGCCCGGGCTGTCTGCAGCACATCGTTGGGAAAAGAAAGCTACCCGTGGGTCTGGAGTTAATGCAACCATCCTAACAAAAATAGAAATATATAACCTTTAAATCAGAAAAAAAAATGTATTCTATCTCATGGAAAGCAGAAAAGGAGGATAAAAAGAAACACCTTTGCTTTGGACTGAAATATGTCTCACACTATCCAGTCTGCCCCTTAAGAACTCATTTTCTCAGCATCCTCTTCAGCTGAGGTGCAGACATGTGACCTACCCTCAGCCAATCAGGTGGCCTCCCTCCAGACTTCTTTTCAGGAGAGCGTATCATGAGGACGTTTAGAGTAAGCCTGGCGACAAAGATGTCCAGCTCTTGGCAAGTATCAGCGAGGGGAACTTGGCACCAGCTCCGGTCCTCATCAGCGAGAGCTGTCGAGGCTGTGCTGAGTGGTGGCTTCACTGGAGGAGTCCCCAAGGTATGGTTTGGGACTGACACCCCAACCCTCTTGGAGAGTCTTTGAGATTCCTAATAGCTTTAATAGGTTCCTTTTCTACCAGCACTTGTAGTTTGCAACAAAGAACAACGATTGATACACCACCTGCATCTCATTGTTACATTTACATCCTTATTGAGATAAAATTTACATATCATAAACCTTACATATTTAAACTGTATAATTCAGTGGTTCTTTAGTAAACTCTTAAATAGGCAATTTTTATATTTTATCACCCCAAAAAGCAAATTTATAACCATTAATAGTTACTCCTGATTTCCCCCCAAACACCCTGTCTCTCTCTACCCCCTAAGCTCCAGGCAACCACTAATATACTCTGTATTTGCCTATTGTAGATGTTTCATATAAACGGAAGCATACATTATGTGGTCTTTTGCGACTGACTCCCTCCGCCCCCAACACACACACACCTAGTTTCAATTTTCAAGGTCATTCCATGTTTCCATACATCAGCCCTTTTTATTGCCGAAAAATATTCCATTATGTAAATATACCTCGTTTTATTTATCCACCATCTGATGAACATTTGGGTTGTTTCTACTGTTATGAATAGTGCTGCTATGAACATTGGTGTACAAGGGCTTTTTTTGCGGGGGTGGGATTGTATGTGTACATATGTTTTCACTTTTCTTGGGTATGCACCTTGGAGTAGAATTGCTGGCTCATACAGTAACTTTATTTCTAACCTTTTGAGGAAATGCTAGGTTGTTTTCAACACAGCAGCATCGTTTTACAACTCCTCAGTTATGTCTGAGGCTTCCAATTTCTCGACTCCTTTGTCAACACTTGTTATTTGTCTTTTTTATTATAGCCATCTAGTGGGTGTAAAGTAGTCTCTCATTGTAGTTTTAATTTGCATTTTTTCTATGGCTAATTATGTTGAGCATCTTTTCGTCTGCTTATGGGCCATTTGTACATCGTTTTTGGAAAAAAAAAGTCTATTCGGCTCCTTAATTTACCTTAAAGTGAATTATTCATTTGCCTTTTTTATTGTTAGGTTGTAAAGTTCTTTATATATTCTAGACACAAATCCCTTATCAGATATATAATATGCAAATATTTTCACCCAATCCTGGGGGTTGTCTTCTCACTTTCTTGCTGTATACCTCATTTTTTATTGACAAAACAGAGTTAGTTAAGTCTTGAATTGAGTTCTGGCAGAATCGCAAACAGATGGTTTGTGAGTATTTAGAAAACATTGAAGAGATCACTTGGAAGTAATATGAGTTCGCTGAGAAAAAAACTAATCTCATTCCATTTTGTTCTGATACCTTTACTTTCCTTCTGTTGCCTTTTTAATAAAAAAAAGTATTGCCTCCTGTAAGGAAACACATCAACTCTCTGTAAGCCACAATATTCTGTAGAAAAGCTGGAATGGACTGTCTTCCCACGTGGTGAGCTTCTAATCACTGCAACAGCAAGACGAGGCCATTGGACTGACCACTGCGGATGATGTCGCAGGGGTGACACCTGAATTGAGTTTTACGTGGTTTCTGAGATCTCTTCTCTGATTCTAGTCATTCACTCACTCATTCATCCATCCATGTATTCATTTTTTGTCCAAGAGGAAATTTAAGCAGCTTCTAGGAATCCATAGGATACCACAAGTGAACAGAAATTAGAGGAAGTGAAGAAGAGAAAAAGTAAGCCTTGTTAGAGATCGCAGATGCAGTCAGGAGGGAGGCAGATACAAAAAGGGGCCATGTTGTTATATGTAAAGCGTTTGGCTTTCAGTTTGCCAGCAGTCAAGGCCGAGAGGGAAACGTGATCAGCTACACGATTTACAATGCCCATGAGTTGCCCTTCTTCTTTATTCTAGGATGGGGGTGTGGGGTGGGGAGAGGACACCTGAGCACAGCCCCAGGAAAGCCACTTTTTTACTGTACAATCTTTCCTCTTCCAGCTCCCACTGAACTTTTAACCACTTTGCTAACTGCCTTCCTCTCACACTGGGGGATCCTTAGGAATGCTGACAGCTCTGACGCTGAGTGCTACTGCCCCTCCAACGAAAAGACGAAAAGCAACTGTTTTCCTGAGGGGCCCAACACTTGAGTCCTCCTCGCATTGGCGCTTCTAATGATGTGTTTGAATAATAACGACAAGTGCCATTTATGGAGAACTCAGGCACTTTACCCTCTTGACCTCTGGTCTTCACAATAATCCTAAACCAGATACAGGCACACCTCGTTTTACTGGGTTTCGCTTTACTGCGTTTCCCAGCTGTTGCATGCATTTTGTTTGGTTTTATTTTGTTTTGTTTCCTGTGTGTGTGTGTGTGTGTGTGTGTGTGGTTTTTTTTGTTGTTGTTGTTTTTTGCATATTGGAAGCAAGACCATCCACCAGCAAAAAGACTATGACTGGCTCTCTAGGGGTCCTCTCTTTATTGTGTGGTCTGGAACGGAACCGGCAATGTCTTTCAGGCAAGCCTGGAGCATTTCCCTATTTTATGGATGGGGAAACGATCTATCTGTTCAAGGTCACAAAGCTGCTAAGCAACAGAGCCAGGATCGTGAGAGCATATGGGGGTGGGGTGTGTGTGTGTGTGTGTGCATGTGAGTATGTTTATTGTATGGAGGAAAGGAAAAGAAAAAAGGATAGAGAAGAGAAGGGAGACACCATGGAATACTATGCAGCTGTAAAAAAAAGGACTCTATCCTTTGAGACAGCCTGGAGGGACTTGGAGAGCATTTTGCTGAACAAAATAAGCCAGTCAGAGAAAGACAAGTATCACATAGTCTCACGTATCTGTGGATTCTAATGAACAAAATGAACTGATGAGCCAAATAGATCCAGAGACATGGAAACATGCCACAGACGGATGGATCTCAGAGGGGAAAGGGAGGAAGATTAACCAAAGAACGTATACACACATATTCATAACCCATGGACACAGATGATACCATGGTGAAGGCTGGGGGAGGGGGCAAGAGTGGAGGGAGGAGGTCAATGGGGGAAAAAAGACATCTGTAATACTTCCAACAAGAGAGATGAATTTAAAAAAAGAAAAGAGGGAGAATTCTGGGCCGTGTGTCAGGAGAAGCTAGATTAAAGAGAATAAGAGAGTGAGGGTGAACATGCTAGAATACGCGTGAGGGAGGAGGCAGCATAAAGCACAGGTGGGAAAGCTCTTGGTGGGGAGAGGGATGATTTCAGAGCAAATACTCCTTCTGGGGTGGCTATCAGTCTGTCCCTCCGTCCGTCCGTCTGTTGGCCATTGGCCATGTTGGATAGGTTGTAGGAACTGCAGGTATCAGGAGGGCATGGTCCCATCTGCAGGGAGCTTGTAAGAGGCAGAGGCATTGTAGAAAAACCTCAGAGCCCCCATGCAAGGCGAGAGGGGTACGGGGAGAGTCAGAACCAGAAACAGCTGTGGGGAGAAAATTACTCTATGGATCTAGTTTGCTGGGGGTTGGGAATGGGGAGGGAAGATAACTCTAGTCCAGCGCTGAGTTAACAAGAGGGACTGTTAAATAAATTATAATAGCCTGCCATGTAATGGACCACTCGGAATAATGGTGTCGATGTGAATCAACTGGCAGGGAAAGAGACCCACAATTTATTGTGAAGTAGAGGAAACACAGCAGGTTGTGAAATAGCACATACAGCGTGAGGGAATTTCATTTCAGAGATGTGAAAAATATCTGAAAGCTGATACATAAAATTGCTCACGGTGATTACTTTTGGATGGAGGGATCTCGATTTCTTTATGTTCTTCCTATTTTTTCCAGCGGCCATGCATTTCTTTGATAAATAGGAAAGAGAGAATAGGTATAAAAAAAAAGGAGAGGATGTGAACGAGATCAGGGCAAGTGGCTATTGATCAGTTCTGTCTTGATGCAAAGGCTCTACTCGGAAGCCCAGCATTAACCAATGAGCTCAGTGGCTGACCAGTGGCCACCCTGTCATTCATGGCCCCTCCCTCCCTCCCCATTCCCCTCCACTCCTATCCTCTGCTTCCCTTTCCCCCTCTCACCCCCCCAAATTCCTGCCATTGTGGCACACTGCAGCTGATCCTTGGGAAGGTGCCTGCCCACCCTGTGCTGAGTTGGATCCCCCTGGAATGTGCCTTTGACCTCAGAAGAGATGGAGGAGCAGTGGGGTTGCCATTCAGGGTTTCTCCCTCCCGTTCCCAGGGATCAGCGCTGAGTCAGGCTGGGGAACGAGGACACACATGTTCTTCTGCTCAGATGGACCTGCCGGACGACTTGGTTCTGCTGCAGGGAACACCCGCATGGGAGGTTCTTGTGGGGAAATCTAGGGGCAGGTTTCTGGGCCGCTGGCTAGTGGGAGGCATAGCTCCGAGGAACGCTTTTGAAGTTAACCTTTGGGTCTGAGGCTGGCTCACACTGCAGAGGCCACAGCCGTGTGGGCAGGGGTCGTTAAAAACTCCGAAATCAACCCTGACTGGTTTGGGTCAGTGGATAGAGCATCGGACTCCGACTGAGGGGTCCCAGGTTCGATTCCAGTCAAGGGCATGTATCCTGGTTGCGGGCACATCCCCAGTGGGGGGTGTGCAGGAGGCAGCTGATCAATGTCTCTCTCTCTCTCATCGATGTTTCTGGCTCTCTATCCCTCTCCCTTCCTCTCTGTAAAAAATCAATAGAATATATTAAAAAAAACAAAACACAAAACTCTGCAATCAGGGGGTGAGAGGGGCTGGCCAAGGGAGACTGATGAATAATAATACCCTTTGGAGTTAACACACGAAGGTGAGCTTAAAACTAAGCATCTCAAACAGAAAAATAAAACTTGCCGTTTAAAACACAGCTGTGACAGCTTCTGTATCGTAAAAAGTGATAGTTTCTCTCTAGAAGAGGTCACTTTTTGCGGAGCAAATGTCATGAGGTGCGCAAACAAATACCCCTTCCTGTGCCCCTTCCCCGCCCAAGCAGGGCTGGATGAGAACAGGACTGGCAAGCAGAGAGAGCTGCCCTCTCAGACAGGACGTGGACAGGGGCTTGGGGCAGGCGATGGGGAGGAAGGAGCTTGAAAGTAAGTGAAACGGTGGCAGGGCGGACGCTATGGAGAAACATGAGCAGAAAGGTGCCGGAAACCCATCATTGTCTCACTAATTAGAAAGTGTGGACGAGGAACCCGGGAGGCTGGTCAACCTTGAAGCTCTGAAAGGTCAGAGCCAGCCACCCCCTCTCTAATGGAGGCAGTGGCAGCTGAAGCAACTTCCCCACCAAATAATCATGTCAATCCTGACTGATAAGATAATCTGCCTGTGACTGGAATTGCCTGCTTCGGGGCAAAGGGTGAATCCCAAACCCTCTGGAGACTCAGAGGTGCCCCTGGGGGCCCCTACAACTTGGAATAAAAGGGATAGCAAGGCCAAAGCAAAGCGTAGTCCTCCCACTAGAGGTGGGCTCCCACCTGGCCCCCCATATTGACAAATTAATATCTTTCTAGTCTCTTCATTCGTGTGTGGCCTCCTCCAAAACCCAAACCCTGAACGGGAACCCTGAACCATGCGGGACATGAAAGGGGTTCGCACAGAAAGGTGCCAGGGTCTGAGGTGGCTTAAGGACAAGTAAAATAGAGGATTTTATATTCACTTTTTAAAATTCTCACCTGAGGATTTTTTTCCCCATTGCTTTTCAGAGAGAGGAAGGAAGGGGGAGAAAAAGAGCGAAAAGAAACATCGATGTGAGAGAAACACATTGACTTGTGGCCTCTTACACATGCCCCCACTTGCCCTGACCCGGGCCAGGGAGCAAACCTAAAACCTAGGTATGTGCCCTTGACCAGGAATCCAACCCAAAACCCTTTAGTGCAAGAGCCAGTGCCCTAACCACTGAGCATGCTGGTCAGGCAATGTTGTGTGTGTGTGTGTGTGTGTGTGTTTTAATCAATTCTGAGGCTCTGTAGCCCCCTCAATTTGAACCCATTATGAAGACCATCGTTCAGGTGACAGAGTGCAGAAACGGGGCTCTGGGTCTGGTTGCCCCGCGGGAGACTCAGGTGTGCCACTGGGGGCCCTACAACTTGGAATAAGTTCCTTGTCTCCTCGAAGCCTTAGCTCTTGCACCTGGAAAACGGAAGCAGTGGGATCTGTGAGGACTAAGAGAGATCAGCGTATAAAGCACTGAGTACAGTGCTTAGCTCCCAGCAAATCCTGGTGTCAGCGTGATGGCGGAGAACAAGGATTACGCAATAGCTGCAGTGTGTCATATAGTCTGTCACCGGCCTGTGTCTAATATCACTTGGAGAAACCATGGAAAGGAAGGCCTAGTTGAACACCAGACTTAGATGAATCAGTGCAGCGGTTCTCAAAGTGGGTTCCTGGGACCAGCAGCGTCAGCATGACCTGGAAATTCATTAGCAATGCATCTTCTAAGCCGCACCCCAGATCCACTGAATCAGAAGCTCTGGGTGTGGACCTAGTAATCATTATTCCAGCAAATCTTCCCGATGATCCTGATGTAATTTGAGAACCACTGAATGGGTGAATGCTTTCTTAGCGTCTTGTAAGAAAAGAGCCACATGGCTGGTGGGTTAGTTCTTTTTCCAAGCTTATTGGGATGTGGGTACCGTATTCGCATCGTAATGTCGCCGCATATGATTATAAGTAAATGCGTGGTGGGATCACATTTATTCAGGTGTGACACACGGCACTTTAGTTTTCTGAAACTCATGCACCTTGCTCTGGAGCTCTCACTCTCGGGGGAAATTCTCTTTCAGTTTGCCTCATCAGTTGGCCTCATCAATCAGGAGCTCAAACTTCAGTCGCGGGTGTTTTTTCTTCCCACACTCGCCCTTCCTAGGATGGCATCGGGTGCGAGCGGGAGAGGAGGCAGCCCCGTGGTGGAGGGGAGAGGTCTCTGCACATGCTCCGTGTCCTCCCTCCGCTCCCAGAGGCGCCTCTGCTCTGAGGTTCTGGGCTCCACCTGCTCCCACAGGTGTTTGGGGTCGTGCTGGCCTCTGCTGCCGGAAGCTGGGGTCCCTGTCCCCATCACGGCTTCCCCCGCTGCAGCGTTCTCATGAGATCCTACTACTTAGATCTCCTTGGTTCTAGGATAGCAGGCAAGAGCCCCTTGAGCTTCAAACCAGGGGAGAAATGCCATTCGTAAAAAGCACCCAGACTGTGTGGCTCAGTGGCTGAGCGGGCACCTATGAACCAGGAGGTTCCTGGTCACAGCACAGGCCTGGGTTGCAAGCTCAATCCCCAGTGTGGTATGTACAGGAGGCAGCCGATCAATGACTCTCTGTCATCACTGGTGTTTCTCTCTCTCTCTCTCCCTCTCCCTTCCCCTCTGAAATCAATAAAAAACATATATGTAGAAAAAAGAAAGGAGAAAACACTTATTTATCACATAGCCATTCGCCCTTCTTACTCCCTTCCTTCCTCTTTCCTTCTTCTCTCTCCCTCCCACCCCCATTAATGAAAAAGCCTAAATGGGAGACATCTCAATTTTGGAAATTGAGATTTCATAAGAGCAGGTAATATTCTGGGACGCCCTGGTTGCTATAATTGCTTAACTTTTTAATTCAAGATTCTCCCTAAGAACTCAAGGTCCAGGTTATATGACAAGACACACAAGGAATTAAGTTTCTTTTTACTGTAGATAGACCAAAAATGAAAGTCTCAGTAAATTTGCATTTTATGAAACCAGACCTTTCCTAATTATTGCCGGCCACAGTCTCTTTCTCGTCACTGCCTGCTAGAATATTGCACACTTCTCCTCGGCAACGAAAGTGTATTATTTAACATGTCAATTTTTAAGGCCTTGCTTCTGCTCTCCATAAGCTGTTGGCCACTGATGGACAAAGATTATGATAATCACGGCTGGCAATCATTTCAGAGGTTACTATATACCAGGTGTAGTAAGCAGGATGGGCAAGGTCAGTGGTCAGCAAATGGCGGCTTTCGAGCTGCTGAGGTTTGCTGTTCTGTTGACCAATGAGTTTGCGGACCACTGGGCTAGTTTATGCTGCATGAGCAAATGATCTCAACATCTCGGTGGCTTAACGTCACAGAAGTCCCCACCCCTCCCCAGCTGATTGCACATGTCCCTGGGGTCATCAGGCAGCCTCTGCTCCACATGGACTCTCAGGATCTAGACCGATAGAGGCTCCATCACGCCTGTGCTCCCCAGCCTTCCCAGCAGAGGTGGGGGTGAGGCAGATTCTGCCCACAAGTGCCACATCCACGTTCCTCACACCCCATTAGCTGAAGCCAGTCAGACAGTCACACCTCACCTCATAGTGGGATGGCATTGCTCTCTGGTACGCCTGGAAGGGGGAGAGCTGGGAACATTTAGGGGGCAGCACTGAACGATTCTACCAGGCACTGTGTTCGGCTCTGGACTCCTGTTGTCTCCATCCTTGTGACGTCATGACAGAGCACTGTGTAAGTCCCATTCTTTTTTTTTTTTTTTTTGATATATTTTATTGATTTTTTACAGAGAAGAAAGGAGAGGGACAGAGAGCTAGAAACATTGATTAGCTGCCTCCTGCACAGCCCACACTGGGGATGTGCCAGCAACCAAGGCACATGTCCTTGACTGGAATCGAACCTTCAGTCTGCAGGCCGACGCTCTATCCACTGAGCCAAACCGGTCTTGGCCGTCCCGTTCTCCTTTGTTTGGTTCTGCGTTTTAATAGTATGGGACACCAAACTCACACACTCTGTGAATGGAGGAACAGGATTTGAGACCAGTTCTGCTGGATTCCAACATCTGTGCTGATGACCTAAAGGCCACCCTGCGATTTCAAGAACAGTGAGTTTCCTTTTACTGACCTCGCAGACTGTGGAGGCGCCCAGCTCGTGTTTGGGTGCTTTACCTCATTCAGTCCTCACAGTGAGGCAGTTCCAAGGACTGGCCCGTGCTCAGGGGAAGCCAAGCTTAGAGAAGTTAAGGTCTCACAAGGAAACCGGTCCTTCCCTAACCCCAAAGACTAGTCCCTGAATCTGCACTACACGCGGTGTTTCTTCCCATGAAGGCTCTTTGTGAGAATCACCTGCTTGTCCAAAGGCCAGCCCTTAGACCTTATACTCTCCCCCTGAAGCAGATTTTGGGGAAGGGTGTGGGACGGACAACTCGGATGCTCACCAGAATGGGACATCCACAGTCCAGCAGTCACACCCGCTCATGGTTGCCCCACTGCCCCCGGCAAACACCCTGTTTCTGGTGGCGAGTTAGCAAATCAAACACACACCACAAAACCCCAGCCCACCGCGAACCACAAAGAGACGATCATGCCTTTCCCACTTCGCTGGTGCTTACAGCAGGGGAAGCAATGACTACATTCAGCATCACCTTCCCAGACAAAATCCCTACCGTCAACATCTCTTCAAGACTTAAGGCGACAGGGAGGGGGAAAAGTCAAGATGCTTGCTCACAAAAATTAACTCTGCACTTAAGTCATAATTACAACACTCACTACTGGCCTGAAGCAGGATCCAAAGACATTGGGATTCTGTGAGTCTAGTCTTTTTTTTTGAGGGAGGGTGGTTGGGGGGAAAGCAGAGAGAACACCACGAAGGCCAGGCACAGTGCACCAGTACAAGGTAGTGGGGGCTGCCTGTCCACCCCCAGTACAGCAGGCGCCCTCTGCCGAGTGCGCATCTTTGCACCTGACCACGTCCTTGCGAAGTCTGGCTTCCGGTACTTTGTGTCTCAACTGGAGAAGATGGGGAATGGTCTCTGGTGAGCAGGTGTTCGAGAAATCCTTTATGTGCTCCAAGCCCTATTCTACTGCTTTAACTCATGCAAATTTCAAAATAACCCTGTGACGTAGGGTTATCATCTCACTTTTGTGGATGAGGAAGCAGGCACAGAGAGGTTAAATGACTGGTGCAAAACCATCTGGCTTCTACATTGTAGGGACAGGATTCAAATGCCGACAGCCTGGCTTTCCAGCTCAATCCTCAGCCCTTATATGCTATTGGCTCTATTCTAGCATATAAAAGGGAGCATCTAGAATGAACTTGTCTTGTTTACCCATCATCGGTGGTGGTGATTAGCTCTGGGTGATCTGTAAAAGAGTCATAGACAACTTAGAGGTGACTCCAAGAACGCTGGTTAGCAGTGTAAGGAGGCTGAAGATGTGTCATCTTTAATAACCTCACGCTTCCTTAGAGCCTCACTGTATGAAGTGCTTTCCCTTGATTGTTTTCTTTAAGCCTTTATACTATCCCTATGGAGCAAGTCCTAAAATGATTCCATTTGATAGGAAAAGAAACTGAGGCACAGAGAGGTTCAATCATCTGCCTGCACACAGCTAATAAGCATCAGGCCCACAGTACAAACCCTGGCCACCTGAGTCCAGTGCACCGGGCACGAATCATGGGGGGTGTGGGGGCGGCAGGGGAAGGATCCTATTGGAAGGCAAATTCTGATTCGGCAGATCTGGGATGAGTTGGAGATTTTACATTTCTCCCAGCTCCCAGCTGATGCTGCTGGTCCACAGATCACACTTGGAGCAGCAAGAGTTTCAACCACAAGGCTTGCCCACCCACCAAGGGAGCAGTGATGGGAGGAGCCGAGGCTGCTGAGCCTCCAGGCAGCTCAGTGGGTGGAGTTGAAAGATGTCGGCTGTCCTCAAGTATTTCAAGGATCTGCATCTGAAAAGCAAATCAGACTTGACTTAGCCCCGAGGGAGAAAATGACAGGGACGTGTATCTATTTCCAGCCCTGACTTTCCCCTGAACTTCAGACTTCCATATCTGACCGTCTGCAGAACCAGCCACTGGGGTGTGTCCCTCAGGAAATTCAAACTGAACATATCCAAGTACACTCCTTGCTTTTCCCGATTTTCCACGTCAACCACCCACATTGGGAACTTGGAACCATCCTAGACCCCATTCAGAACCGCTCGCAGATTATATCCAATCGGTCATTAACACCTGCTCATGTGGCCTTCTATTCATTTTTTAAAGAATTTAAGAAAAAAGTTGATGTATTACATTGTATAAATTATGGTGATCTGAATTTACAACATGGCGATTTGATATATGTATATATTTGAAAGGATCATCACAATAAGTTTAGGTATCATCCATCAGCACATATAGTTACTTTGTTTTTTCTTAGGATGAGAACTTTAAGATCTACTCTCTTAGCAACACAGTGTTGTTAACTACAGTCACGGTCCTGTACATCACTTCTCGGGACTTATTGATCTTATATCTGGAAGTCTGAACCTTTTGATCATCTTCACCCCTTTCTCCTATACCTCCCAATCTGGTAACTACCTTTCCTCTGTATTTATGAGTTTGGCTTTCTTCCTCCTCCTCCTCCTCCTCCTCCTCCTCCTCCTCCTCCTCCTCCTTCAGATTCCACAAAGAAGTGACATCATGCAGTATTTGTCTTTCTCTAAGTTCATTTAGCATTTTGTTCTCATTGTATTTTCTATTTTTAAAACACATCTTCCCTCTGTTTCTTGGCCTCCATCTACTGTTAGCATTTCCTCCCTGGACTGCTCTCAGAGCTCTCAGAGTCTGACCTTGACTGCTTTCTCCGTACTGGGGCTGCCGGAATAACCTTTCTGAGGCTCACATCTCGCATCCGCTCTCCTGAGTTTCATACCCACCTGTGGGCCTCACCGACCTCAGAATAAAGCCCAGGCTCCGTGGAAAGGCTGAGACCCTCCTCCGCTGTGTCCCTGTGGCCTCTCCCTCCTCATCCCCTTCCGTGTCCCAGCTTGCACGCGAGGCTCTCGGTTATCCAGTGCCTACTGTTTCCCTCGCCACCTCCCTCAGATTCCTGCTTCCAGGTAAGATCTTCCCCTGCCAACCCTTACCATCCAAGCCTCACATGAGGATTTCCCCTCTAGAAAATCCGGCTGCCTTTTTCCGGGGTCCCCAAGTATGTTCATGTTAACATTTAGCCTAACTGCTGTGTCTAATAGACTAGGCCTCCAGGTATTAAAAAGGTCTGGGGAGGTGTCTGTCTCTCTTTCAGGGAGTACAGGAAGCAACCACGCCTCATTCATAGGTGTGTCCTCACCATCGCACACGCACATTCATTGACATAAGGTTGCTTGTTGAAGAGACTTGCAGTCATGGCCGACTCCCCTCTCACTGTCACACCCGCATCTAATCCAACAAGTGCTGTTGGTTCCACGTATAAAATAACGTTCCGAATGCAGCCGCTGCTGACCCATTTGCTGCCTAGACAGCTACAGCCACTTCCCACCTGCCCTCCCCTCCTCCCTCTTCTCCACCCCCTCCTGTTCTCACACAGCAGCCCAGGCGAGGCCGTGAGAGCATCAATCAGCTCCTCTCATCCTCTGCTGAGAAGCTCCAGTGCTTTGCCGTTACACTCAGAATAAACCCCAGCCCTCAGCACAGCCTTCCAGGCCTTTCTGACCCGCCCTTCCAGTCTTTCCAGACCTTCTCCCGCTCGCTCCCGTATCCACCACTCTTCAGCCATCTCGGCCTTCGTGCTGTTGCTCAGGGATGCCCAGCAGGTGTCTGCTTCCTGACTTCCTCCTGGACGCCCCTTCATCTGGAATGTTCTTCCCTCAGATATTCTCAAGGTACCCTCTGTCATTTCAGTTAGGTCTCAAAGGCTGCCTCCCCAGAGTGGGCTTCCCTGAACACCCTTTTCAAAAACCATACTCCCTCCATTCTCTACTTCTTACCTTATTTTCTTCAGAGTAGTTAGCACTCTCTGCTTTTATATTATACTAGAGGCCCAGGGCATGAAATTCATGCATGGGGGGGAGGTGTCCCTCAGCCCAGCCTGCACCCTTTCCAATATGGGACCCCTCGAGGGATGTCCGACTGCCTGTTTAGGCCCGATCCTGCCAGGGCAGTCAGACATCCCTCTCACAATCCAGGACTGATGCCTCCCAACTGCTCACCTGCCTGCCTTCTTGATTGCCTCTAACCACTTCTGCCTGCCAGCCTGATCACCTCCTAACCACTCCCCTACCAGCCTGGTTGATGCCTAACTGCTCCCCTGCCAGTCTGATTGCCCCAAACTGCCCTCCTCTGCTGGCCTGGTCACCCCTAACTGCCCTCCCCTGCAGGCCTGGTCATCCCTAACTGCCTTCCCTTGATGGACTGGTCCCTCCATCTTGTATCCACATGGGGGCAGGATCTTTGACCACCTAGGGGCAGCTATCTTGTGTGTTGGAGTGATGGTCAATTTGCTATTATTCTTTTATTAGATAGGATAGAGGCCTGGTGCTCTGGTGAAGGCCAGCTGTTTGCCCTGAAGGGTGTCCTAGATCAGTGTGGGGGTTCCCTTGGGGCGTGGGGCAGCCTGGCCAAGGGGCCTATGGTGGTTTGCAGGCCAACCACACCCCTAGGTGACCCAAGCAAAGGCTCTGGTATCTGGGATTTATTTATCTTCTATAATTGAAACTTTGTAGCCTTGAGTGGTGGCCTGGGCCCACCAGGGTGTCTGGAAAGCTTGGCTTCCTCTATTGCCAGAGGAACCCAAGCTTCCTGCTTGCTCCACGGCCGCAGCCATCTTGGTTTGGTTAATTTGCATACTTGCTCCTGATTGGTTGCTGGGCATGGCTTGTGGGTATAGCAGAGTGATGGTTAATTTGCATATTACTCTTTTATTAGATAGGATTTAATAATTGTGCATCTTCCCCACTTAAAATCTAGGTTCCATCAGGCTGGTGTGGCTCAATGGTTGAGGACTGACATATGAACCAGGAGGTCATGGGTTCAATTCCCTGTCAGGACAATGCCTGGTTTGCAGGCTCCATCCCCAATGTAGGATGCACAGGAGACAGCCGATCAATAATTCTCTCTCATCCTTGATGTTTCTATCTCTCTCTCCCTCTCCCTTCCTCAATGAAAAACAAAAACAAAAACAAAAAATAAATGCAACTTAAAGAAAAAGAATCCAAGTTCCTTGGGAATAAGACTTTTTCTGCCTTGTTGTCTGTTGTATCCCAGGGCCAAGAACAATGCATGGCCCATCGCAGGCACTGCCGAGGACTTCATGAATAGTTCATGAGGAGGACCAGTATGTAGAAGCTCCTCAGGGACACTTTTCAGTTCATTAGAAGGAAGGACTTCCTGTCACCGGAGCCTGGAGGTGGAAAGAACTCGCTCTAGACGGGATAAATCCTCTGCATGGAGACTTCCAGCTCACAGAAAGCTGGGCCACCATTCCATGGGCATGCCTCGGGGAGAGTGAGAGCAGCTGCAGTGGGAGGGGAGACTGGGTGAGATGGGCTGTAGTCCGCCTCAAGGTTCCAGCTGTGTTTAGTTTCATGCACTTTGCCCGTGATTCTCAGAAAGCCCTGGTGGGAACCCTTGAACTTTTTTTTTTTTTAACAGAACTCTCTCTATATATTTATTGTATGGAGTATTAGAAAAGACATATCAAAGCCATAATTTCATAGTCATGATACAATTTAAAAAAACCCCACAGATTACATTTAGGCAAAAATGCAAGCCATTTGATACACGCGTCTTAGGTAAATTGCAGGGCAGGCAAAAATCAGATGAGTGAGAGGTGTGGCTTTAGGCTGGAGACATGGGCAGAAGTTGCTTTATCAGGCCTTTCTTTTTATTTTATTTTTTGAATTTATTTTCTTTTCCCTATTGTCCTCCCCCGGCCTTCCCTCCCGCCCCAGTACATGCCCTCCCTTGTCTCTCCTCCCTCCCCCTCAAAGCCCTGTATCCACTGGCTATGCTTACATACATGCATACAAGTCCTTCGGAGAGATGGAACCCTTGGACTTGACTGAAGGAACCGGATGCCCCAAAGTGACAGTGAAATGCTTTTCAACAGGAAATTTAATTTCAGTTTTTCAAGGAAAAAATATGATCGTTCCAAAACTTCATAAAGAAGGAGGAGGAAGAACAGACACACACAATCCAAGATGATCACTAGTAATATTTGGGGGTATCATTTTCTTGTAGGTTCTTTAATAGTATTTTTTGCTTGTACTTTACACAGTATAGCTACATATTTTATATACTTGTGTATCAGTTATCTATGGTGGTGAAGAAGTCGCACCAAAACTCGGTGCTGTAAAATGGCAGCAGCCATGAGTCATCTGTGGGTTGGGGATTCAGGAGCGGCTCAGCTGGTGGTGCAGGCCGGGCTGACCCATGTGGTGGCCTCAGGCTGGGGCAGGGGCTGGACTCTCTCCGTGGCTTCTGCCTTAGGAATCAGGCTTGGAGACTCAAGCAGCTGTGACACCAGAGGCATCTTCCTCCCTGTCTGTATGGTCTGGCCAGTCTTTCCAACACGGGCTCCCGGACATGGCAGACATCTCCATGCTGGTTCGGGATTGCAAGGCCATTGGTCTCACGAGAAGCAGCAGGAGTGTGTTAGGAGCCAGTCTGGGAGCCAATGGCAGTGTGCCTGTCACTGTCATCGGCAGGGGCCGTTACAAAACTCCACCAGGAGAGGAGGGTTGATGTCAGGATGTTATGCATCCATCCCATCTAGCCTCCCCTCCCTCTGGAAAAGTCCAATGTGCCGTAGGTTGTAATCATAAAATGTTTCTTCCTATTTTTGAAAAAAAATTGATCATAGCATAAGCCTTGCCTTGAGACTTTTAAAACATTTTAATTTATTTATTTTTATTTTTATTTTTTTTAAATATATTTTATTGATTTTTTATAGAGAGGAAGGGAGAGGGATAGAAAGTCAGAAACATTGATGAGAGAGAGACATCAATCAACCGCTTCCTGCACGCCCCACACTGGAGATGTGCCCGCAACCAAGGTACATGCCCCTGACCGGAATCGAACCTGGGACCTTTCAGTCCGCAAGCCGACGCTCTATCCACTGAGCCAAACCGGTCTTAGCTTAAAACATTTTAATTGCTAATAATAGTTTGCTCTAATTGATTTTACCTGGTTCTGGACCTATATTTGGTTTCTAGTGTTTTTCCCATTATAAATAATGATGTGATGAATGTATCTATGGAACTATTCTATGAAATTACTGATTTAAAGAGTGCAGACATAAAAAATATGTCTCTCTTCTAAACAGGGTAGACATGTTTCAATATTCTTACTACGTACTACAAAACTGCCTCCCAAAAGTGTTGTATCTACTGCTTTACATTCCTGCTATAGTGCATGCAAGCGTCTGTGTCACCTTAGAAATGACCATAAAATAAAATGGTTGCTAATTCGGTAGGCCAAAAAGGTATATTTCTTGACCTTTCTTGAGTTACTAGTAAATGTTTGCCTCTGTTTGATAACCTGCAACAATAAAACATACTCTTTAAACATACAGACACACATACACATGCACACACATGCACATTTTGTAATTGAAAACTTAAAGCATTTACAAAAGTCAAGAGAATAATGCAGCGAACCTCCATGTACCCATCATCCAGCTTCATGACACCCAGCCCATGGGGAAATGGGTTTCATCTATAACCTGCTTCCTCTGCCTCCCACATTAGATTATCTTTACACATATCCCAGCCAGCATATCATTTCTCCATAAATATTTCAATGTGTCTCTGAAAAGATAAACACTTTTATAAAACATAACCATAAAACCACCATGACACCTGAACTAGTCCTTCACGTTAAATGCCACAATATTCTTAAATATTAAATATCCAGTCAGTGTTCATTTCCCTGCTTGTCTCATAATTTTTTAAAAATTGATTTACCTGAAGTAGAATCTGAAGAAGATCTAGCAAATGGAACTTGCTAGAAGTGTACCGTAAGCCTTTTATAATCTACAGACATACTCTCTCATTTTTCAATTTATTTTTTGAAGAAAAATACAATAAAGCAGGTCACTTGTTATGGTGATCACATCCCTCTGCTGTTTTCAGCAAGTTCCTCTTTCCTTGTATTTTCTGTGAATTAGTAGTTAGGTGTAGAGAACTGGTCTAGTTTAGGTTTGAGTTTGGTCCTTTTTTGTGATGGCAATTGCTATTGGAGACTTTGCCCTAGAGCCATTGTACCCTAAAACAAAGGCTTTGAAAAATAGTGATTAAAAATTCTTTCATCCCTTCCTATCCATAAAGGGAAACTTTTTCTCATCAAGTATTTGGTTACCCTGCAGTATGTTTATCTAAGAAAGGCAGGTTAGATGCCCATCCTTTCCCTTTACTTGCCAAGATGCGGCACGATGAGCTGGTGCAGTAGTTTTCTGGGGCTGCTGCCCCAAGTATCGCAGACTGGATGGCTTAAACAACAGACGCCCATTTTCTCCCAATTCTGGAGGCTGGAAGTCCAGGATTCTGTGTTGGCGGGGTTAGTTTCTTCTGAGGCCTCTCTTCTGGGCTTGTACATGACCATCATCTCCCTGTGTCTTCAGATGGTGTTCCTTCTATGTGTCTGAGTCCTGATCTCTTTCTCTCTCTCTTTTTTTAAATCCTCACCCAAAGATATTTTTTCTACTGACTTTTAGAGTGGAAGGGAGGAAGGAGAGGGAGAGAGAAACAGCAACGTGAGAGAGACACATTGATTGGCTGCCTCCTGCTCTCACCCCTGCGGAGGCTGGGGAACCTGCAACCAAGGTAAGTGCCCTTGACCGGGAATCAAACCCGAGACCCTTCAGTCCATAGGCTGATGCTCTAACCACTGAACAAAACAGGCCAGTGCTAAACTCTTCTTATAAGAACATGAGTCATATTGGATTAGCATCAACGCCAATGACTTAATTTAACTTTAGTTACCTTGTTAAAGGCCCTGTTTTCCAATACCGTTACATTCTGAGGTACTGGAAATTAGAATTAAAACAATAATTTTAGGAATTAGGATTACAAAATGAATTTTAGGGGTCACAATTCAGCCCATAATAACTGTTTCCCTAGAATTCTCCAAGGGTGACCAATGAGGGTTTCCCTCCTCTTAGTATCATTGTAAGTATCACATACTCACAACTGTCAATCTACATTTTTCCCACTTTGAATTTTAAATCTGCTGATTAAAATTCTGTGCCATAAGATACCATTTGATACTTACACTGTCCCATTTGACTAGCGGGGCACTCTTAAAGTTGGCTTCTGAATCCTTTAGACATGGCCCATTTGTCTTTAATAGATTTTTAAAAAAAATTTTGGAATAACAAAATGTTCCAGGCTCATCTACATATTTCTAGATATAGAATCAGCCATTTCTCAAAACTCATTGGCCCGGACAACAGTCCGTGATTGCCAAGGGGGTGAGGGTATAGGGGGAATAAATGGTGATGGAGGGAGACTTGATTTGGGGTAGTGAACACACAATACAGTGAACAGGTGATGTGTTGTGGAATTGTGCACCTGAAACCTGCATAATTTTGTCAACCAGTGTCACCCCAATAAATTCAATAAAGGGGGGGAAAAAAGAATCAGCCATTTTCCCAAGAAACCTTGTTCTTTTTCATGGGAAATGGCAATGCAGGCCCACAATAGACGTGCCAGGGATGCTCAGTACTGCTGGGTTGGGTATGGAATTTCCATATTTTTTAAAAAAGTAAATTGGAAAATATTGATGGGAAGTGATGGGATTATACAATAACCACAAAACTCACACTCCTGGCAAGAGTAAGAGACAGTCCCTACCTTCTCCCTGCTCTGCTGGTCAGGGAACTACTCCTGGACTCTTGACCCTACAGCCCCCTGGGGAGATCCCCACATGGGAGGTTCTGATGGAAAACTGGAAGACAGATTTCCCGAGAGGCCAGAGTATTTTCCCCCCATCCCCTCCGCATCCTGTGGCATCTCCTCCACGGCTCCAGCTCACACCTGCTGGGTTTCAGCCCCTGCAGGTCAGCCTCCACCGGTCCCTCCAGCCCTAACCATGTGCCTCTATTCTAATCTCTGAAGCTGGGCATCTATTTGGCGTCTCAGCAAAGTAATGGCCTCCTGTATTACTTATTTCCTGTGTTAAATTCCTGTTGATTGAAGGACCTAGCATGGTTTGTGTTTCTCAGCTGGAAGAACGAGTGGCTAATGTTAATATCTCATTTAACTGTTTAATAACTTTATCAGGTAGATAATGGAGGAAACCGAGGCAGAGCAAGGTTAAGTAACTTGATTCTGGTCACATTCTTAGTGAGCGGTGGAGCCAGGATATGAACCCACATGTATTTGCCTTCAGTCTGGTTCTTTCTTTATTTTTTTTTGAAATATATTTTATTGATTTTTTACAGAGAGGAAGGGAGAGAGATAGAAAGTCAGAAACATCGATGAGAGAGAGACATCGATTAGCCGCCTTCTGCACGCCCCATGGTGGAGAGGTGCCCGCAAGCAAGGTACATGCCCCCAACCGGAGTCGAACCTGGGACCTTTCCATCCGCAAGATGACGCTCTATCCACTGAGCCAAACCGGTCTCAGCTTCCGTCTGGTTCTAGATGAGCACGATTATTGAAGACAACCATCTACTCACTTCCTCTGCCTTGAGAAGGCTCTTCTTCTGCCTCGTAGCCAGTTCCTAAGCTAAGGAGGGATGCCTCTTGATACTCTGGAGTTATTTCCCTCCTGGGAATTTTGCCAGACCATTTCCTCCTGAAGTTTCTCTCCTTGGGAGCGCATGAATGACTAAATGTCCGTGGTTCACTTCTGCATTGCCCTGTTCGACTGATTTATGGATAATTTAGAAAGCTTTCCTGTCTACTGTACAGACATATAATGGACAGTTGATTACATGCCGGGGTTGTGGTCATGTCTCTACAGCACTGAGCACTGGCCCTTGGAGGAATGTAACTCCATCCAGTGAGACTGTTTCTCTGGTGTAGCTAGTCAGCCAACGGTACCTTTTTCGAAAGAGCCATCTAGGATAGGAACACTCCTTGATACAAAAGACACTCAACATTTAAAACAACTGCCTTTGATTGGGGGGTGGGGTGGGGTGGGAGGGAGTGAGAGAAAGCTTTACAAAGTGGGAAATTACCATGGTTCCCTGGATCCTGGAATGAGAAATGGAACGTCAGATTAATCCCACACAGGAAATAAAAATTATTAAAAATCCCTATCATCCCAGAAAGGGATTAAACATGGACAGTGATGAAAGATTACTTTGGTTCAGAGAACTGGGTCTTTGTCCTTACAACATTGCTATTACCCAAAAGGTAGTTTGGGTCCATCTTACCTCTTTAATCACAAGTCTGTTTCCAGATTTTGCCAGTTGGAGGAAGTCTACCTCTGGGGTGAGCTGATCACTCAGGACTCATGCATGGTGCCACCTTGGCGAGTCTGGTTGAACCCGGTTGCCGGTTTTGTGGATCGGGCCTTTCTAGGCTCCAGCCATGAAAATCATTTCTGTCCAGCGCCTTGGGTACTTTGGAGATTGGTTACATCCTCCCTGGTTTGGAGTTTCTACTGTAAACAATACTGGAGGGAGATTCCTTACTGAGGACTTTTGAAATAGGATCTAGTTTCAACGGGATGCTAGAGAGTGTCAGGAGAGAGACTCCAGGTCCCCTACATCAAACACTCCCGCTCCCTGCCCCAGGAAACCAGTGAATCCTCTCTTTCCGGTCTTTTCCTTTCTCTCAATTCAAAGCATCCTCTGTCCACAATTCCACGGACACTGTAGGCTCAAGGTCAAGTCTAGGCATTAAGTTTATAGAAAGTACTCCTTAATTTTAATCCTTAGCATCCCCCCACCCCCTTTACGGCTATTTATGAGTACAAGACACTATAGCCAATTAATTTTAATGTTATACTCGCTGAAACCGATTTGGCTCAGTGGATAGAGCATTGGCCTGCGGACTGAAAGGTCCCAGGTTCAATTCTGGTTAAGGGCATATACCTTGGTTGTGGGCACATCCCCAGTAGGGGGTGTGCAAGAGGCAGCTGACGATGTCTCTCTCTCATCGATGTTTCTAACTCTCTATTCCTCTCCCTTCCTCTCTGTAAAAAATCAATAAAATATATTTAAAAATAATAATTTTATTGTTATACAAACAGCGTTTACCTGAGAAGTCTGTGGAATTCTTTTCTGTGGGCATTCCAAAGGACCAAAGCAAGAGTAGGTCGAGCCCAAGGTAGTCTCATTAAATCCCAAACTTGCCAAGCTAGAATCATGGGGCCAGACGTGGTGTGCACGGCCATGCTGGAGGGAGGTGTTAGAGGCAGGCTCCCTGCCTTGACCTTTCCGACTCTCCACCTCCTCCTCAATAATGCAAACAGCAGCCCTCACAGCTGGGAGCAGCCACAGCGCAGAGGGGTCCTAGGGGTCAGGATGCATCACTGCTGCTGTTCCAGAGAATAAAGGTGGAGGAGGGGGCATCCTGAATCCAGAGAGCAGGCTGCAGCCAGCCCCTGGACCCAGGCCCCAGGCCAACCCGGACACAGACACGGACACGGGCTGAGGAATGATTTGTGAAGAACAAAGAGAAGTGAATCTATCTGCACATTTCACAGTAAGACACTAGATCGATTTTGCTGAGAACTTTCCAACCTACGGTAATCAATTAAAAAAAAAAAAAGAAGACTCCAGGCTTCGGGCTTCCAGTCCCATGGCCCCAGTGAACAGAGTTTTGGAGGCCAACGGGGAGATAAAACTTCGCTGTAATAGACAGCGATTGTCAATAACTGTAAATCTCCTCCTTTCAAGAGACTAATTCAGCATGAAACTAAGATCTTCTGGTCCCCATTCCATACATCTAGGATTTCATGGATTCTGATTGGCTCAGCATGAGTCACATATTCATAATTGGCCCAATCAACTCTCGGGAGGGTGACAGAGACCCCATAGAATATGCAATCTATAGTTGCCTGGGGCCCATCCCTGTAGGTGAAGGAGCTGAGCAGAACCTGCAGGTGGTATATACAAGGATTGTCCTGCAAAGAAAGAGGGTGGAGGTGGCATTTCCTGTTCTTAAAATAAAAAATAGAAAGTCCCTACTTAGTACTATACCTCCTTTCTTGAAACTCTCCACTTCCGGACTGAATGGTCTTTCAGAACTCAGGACACCTGTTAGATGGACACCAAAGGATCTCAGCTTCTAGTTTTTTTGAATTTTGCAACATGGCTGTATATTTCTCCAGGATCGATATTAACTAGATCTGCCAACAGGATAGTCACATTAGATGAATTGCCAAACTGGAATGCTTAGTGACTAAGATATGCCAGACATTTTTCATCTTTCATCCTTTGTTCTGGCTGTCTCCTCGGCCTGGAAGAGTCTTAAATAATCCCGCTATTGAAATTCTACTCGGTATCCCTTCAGGCACAGTTCAAATGTCAGTTCCTTCTGGAGCCTCCCTTGATCTTCCCAAGTTTAGAGGGGCCAGATTTAGCCGATAAAAACATAGGAGACCCCGTGCCATTTAATTTTAGATACACAATGAGTGATTTGTAATGTATCTCTCAACTATTTCATAGGGCATACACTGAAATGTAATTTGCTGTTTATCTGAAAATAAAATTTAACGGGACAATCTGTAATCTGTCTGGTGACGCTCCTCTAGTGGGATTTCGGTAAAACTCTTCTTGCTCCCAACACTTTGCTTACTCTTTTTTTTTTCTTCAGATTTATTTTATTCTGCCATGGATATGTTAGTTGTTCATGTTTGTGTCTTTCCCACTAAATTGTAAGATACTTGAGTAAAATATTATTCCTTGAAAGAAAACTTTTGCTTTGAAAAGCGTGGTTTTAGGTTTGCAATAAAATAAAGAGAAAGGAGCAGAGATTTCTCATCTATCTCTTTCTCCCATGTATCCATAGCCTCCTCCAGTATCAACATCACTCACACAAATGCTACATTTTTAATATATATATATTTCATTGATTTTTTTTTTTGCAGAGAGGAAGGGAGAGGGATAGAGAGTTAGAAACATCATCGATCAGCTGCCTCCTGCACGCTCCCTACTGGGGATATGCCCGCAACCAAGGTACATGCCCTTAACCAGAATCGAAGCTGGGACCTTTCAGTCCGCAGCCTGAGGCTCTATCCACTGAGCCAAACCGGTTTCAGCTGAATGCTACATTTTTTTTTACCAAAGATAAACCTACACTGACACATCATAATCGCCCTACATCAAGAGTTTCCCTTAGGGTTCACTCTTGGTGGTGTACCTTCTGTGAAAGTTTGGACTAATGCATAATGACATGTATTCATCATCATCATCTCATACCGAGTATCTTCACTGCCTTAAAAATCTCCTGTGCTCTGCCTATGCAGCCCCTTTCCCTCCAGAACCACTGATCTTTTTATTGTTTTGCCTTTTCCAGGGTGTTATATAGTTGAAATCACACCGTCTACTCTGATCGGCTTCTTTTCACTGAGTGGCTTGTTAATGTGCATTTACGGTTCCTCCATGTCTTTTGATGGCTTGGTAGCTCATTTCCTTTTAGTGCTGAATAATATTCTATTGTTTGGATAGTCATCAGAGTGAAAAGGACAGAGCAGATGTTCGGGTAGGAGGGGGAATTCAGGGAACTGGAAAGTCGGGGAAATGAGAATATGGAGGAAGTTGCAGATGAATGGCCAGTCCAGGGCTTTGCTGGATTCTCACGTCTCCCTGAATTCTCTGCCATCGACCGTGAAGATGGGTGGAGTGGACAAGTGCCATTCTTCCCTGGCCGCCCCATACCTTTAACATCCTGCCTGTGTGTGAGAGATTCTCCACTTAATGAATCAACTCCATTCCCATCCTAGGTAGCAGCCAGATACTCGCTCTTCCAGCCTCCTTGGTAGCCAGGGTATAGTCAATAGGATGGACTTGCTCTGTGTAATGAGCTGGAATCTAATGACGCCGAAAAGCCATTTCTGAGTGGAGTCCATTCTATTTAGGATGCTGGTAAACACCTCCCTTTACAAAAGGCAGCAGTGACAGAGGTTCCAGCTGCCACATCTGGTGCCCAGCATTGGTGTTGTAAATTGAAAGAGCTGTGTCCTGGGGAGGGGAAGGAGCATCAGTGGGATAACGGTAGACTAGATAACTGTCTCCACTCTTTAAAAAAATGTTGTTGTTGTTGTTTAATATATTTTTATTGACTTCAGAGAGGAGGGGAGAGGGACAGAGAGGTAGAAACATCAGTGATGAGAGAGAATCATTGATTGGCTGCCTCCCAACTGGGGACTGAGCCTGAAACCTGGTCACGCGTCCCAATTGGGAATCGAACTATGACCTCCTGGTTCATAGGTAGGCGCTCAACCAGTGAGTCACACCAGCCAGACCAACTGTCTCCACTCTTCACTGTGTCCCTGTGGGAACCCCTTTCACATCCCGTGTGGTTCAGGGTTCCCATTCAGGGTTCAGGGTTCCCGTTCAGGGTTCAGGTTCTGGAGGAGGCCACACACAAATGAAAAGAGACTAGGAAAGTATTAATTTGGGAATATTGGGGGGCCAGGCAGGAGCCTTCCTCTAGTGGAAAGACTACCGCCTTCCTTTGGCCTTGCCATCCCTTTTATTAAGACTATGGGTTACACCCATGACCTTTAGGCAGGAAATTCCAAGAACAGACATTTACATGAGACAAACAGGTAGAGGCTGCTTCAGCTAACAATGCTTCAAATAAACAGTGAGTGATTAGCTCTGACCTTTCAGAGCAATGAAGGTTGACCAGCCTTCTAGTTTCCTGTCCACATCTTTCTATTAGTGAGACAATGTTTGGTTTCTAGCATGTCCCTATCATAGAATCCATACCTTTGAACATGTAACTTAAAGTGTCCCCTGTGACAGTAGATAAAGTCTACATTGACCCATATACCTTGAGCTTGGTGGTGTGACTTATTTTGAGCCCTGGTGTCTTAGTTCCATCTAGGCTGAAGGTCTAAGAAACAGATTAATTTTCATCATCTTACTGGAGACTCCACCCTTCCCATGAGAAGAACATGCTGTGTGGAGCCATGGTCACTGAGTCTGGGTACTTGACACAGGCCTGAACCTGGCCCAACTCCAAACCCCAGTTCCAACTAAGCTCAGCTGAGCCCCATCAAGGTGACCAAACCTCACTGACCCATGAAGATAAAATAAAGTGCTTGCTGTTGAGATTGGAGAATAATTTGTTATGTGACATTATTACAGAAGAAATCTAACTAATACAGTATCCCTACTGGAGTGCTCCCAAGATATGATTTTGTCAGGGCTGGTATTCTGTGATTATGTTCTAGAACAGCTATGGAAGTGTTTGACCACCTTCCACTATTCTAATTAGCTGGAGCCTGTGTCACATGTTTGTCAAATATTTGACAATCATCTCTATCTAGGTTTGGTTGTCCCTGGATATAGGACTACCAAACCTGATTCTTTAGCCTTTCTGGAGATTCAGTGATATCCTTGAATAAATTAATGTTCTGCGTAAAAAATAAAAGAGTATGTTTCTATTTACAACTTAAAACCCTGACTAAAAAAAATGAGAGTGCCAAGGGAACGCACAGAGTGTGTTCCAGGGATAGTCAAGTTAGGGTATAAGGCAGTGTCCCAAGGTGAACTTGACCTTGGCAGGGGGTCTCTCTCATTTCCCTCAGAGACTATAGTACATTTTCAAATTTGCTTTATGAAACATTTCAGCACTTTCTATCTTTGGATTTCGGGTAAAAAATGTAAACAGTCTAAGAACTCTGATTCTACATTGTACAAATCTGGCACCAACACTTAAGACTGGTCTCCTTGGGGCTCAGAGACAGGTTTCTTTTTTAGTTCAGTGGAAAGAAGACTTGGCCATGACCCAAGAGACCTAGGCTCCAATCCCAGTTGTGCCAGTAACCCTCTTGACCTTGAGAAAGTGCATTTACTTCTTTGGCTCTTCCTTTTCCTGTGTGCAGAATCCCAGGACATTAACATCTGCTCTCCTTTTGATGGCGGTGGCCAGGGAAAAGAGAAACGATGGAACACATCATGGAAAGCCACAAGATCTAAATATATGCACTCAACTCTCTTTAAAATGTAATTTGGCGTTAATTATGTATGAATGTGTATATAAGCAGATGTGAAAAATGCTAGTTGTGATTTTTCTCAGGGCTCTAAGATTACGGGTGATTTAAATATTCTTTTAAAATGCCACCCCTTTTGCCACATTTCTGATAATGACCATTGATTGCCTTTGTAATGAGAGAATTAATTTTAAAAGAAAATAAAGGCGCTAATGTCCTATCTTAATGTAGGGCAAGTTTGGCTCAAAGTGGGGCCTGCTTTCAAGTAAAAGTAAATATAAAAAATGGCAAGAAAAATAGGTAGAGAGAACAAGAAGGGTAGCAAGGTGGTACCCCTTTGCAGTCAGGGGGTGTGGAATAAGGATCTCCTTTCTAAGCCCAGGGAACCCTGCTGTAATGTGGCATGTTGAGTCACAGAACTATTCATCACCGTGACCACCAAATACACAGGAAGTCAAGTGGAAACCTGACCCCCAGCTTTAGCGCATAGGTGACTGTTGTTCCGCCCTATCCCCCTCCCCCCCAGCGCAGGGCAATAAAGGATCTGATTACACACATCCTCCGGAAATCCTCAGGAAATAATCTGGGAGTATGACCCAGGTGAAGAGGAGCCAACATTTCTTTCTGGGCCCTGGATTTTTTGAGTTGCTTACAGCAATTAAGGTGTCCACATTATGAATGCAACAAGGCAATGGAGATGAAGAAAACTGAGACTGGCCCTGGCTGGTTTGGCTCAGTGGATAGAGCATCCGCCTGCGGACTGAAGGGTCCCAGGTTCGGTTCCGATCAAGGGCATGTACCTTGGTTGCGGGCGCATCCCCAGTAGGGGGCGTGCAAGAGGCAGCTAATCGATGTTTCTCTCTCATTGGTATTTTTAACTCTCTATCCCTCTCCCTTCCTCTCTGTAAAAAATCAATAAAATATATTTTTTTAAAAAAAGAAAGAAAAAGAAAACTGAGACTGTAGCTGAGGATGGGCCCAGGGCCATGGGGTTTGGTTGCCACCTCATCTCCATCGTTACTTTCTCACCCCAACAAGACAACTCTCTGGCTCCGCCAACAATGAGTGAAAGAGAGAGAGAGAGAGAGAGAGAGAGAGAGAGAGAGAGAGAGAGAGAGATATGCTGGATATGATGATAGTACTTCCACAAATGTTTATGGAGCACATAGTGTGTTCCAGGGATAGTCCAGTTAGGGTACAAGGCAGTGTCCCAAGATTACAGTCTAGGGAGAGAAACAGACAGACACACATTCCAATACTGACTGGTAGGTTCTTTAAGAAAAATAACATCATTGCTGCTATTTATGGAAGGCTCAGACTATACCAGGCAGGTGCTAGGCACTTTACTTGGGATATCTCCTTTCATACCAAGACTATTGTCCCCATTTCAGGGGAGCCTTTTAGTGACTTTTTTGAGGTCACATAGCTTACCCGTAGAGGAGCAAACGTGTGAATCTAATGCACCTGGCTCCACCCCACCTGCTTAACCCCCCTGCTCTACAGCGCAGAGAGGGGAGGCAGAGGAAGAGCAGTTCCATCTGCCTGGGAAAAATCACAGAATGCTTCATGGAGGAGGTGACTCCTGAGCTGGGTCTTCAAGGATGAGCAGGAGTTCGCTTGAGGACAAGGAGGCAGGAAGGGCAGAATATTTTGGGGCTGGAAATACCAACTATTCTGGGGCAGCCAGAAGGTAGGGAGGCAGGAAAGGTAGGCTGTGATGCTTGGCCGGTTGAGACACTTGGCTTAGCAACTGCTTGCTGCACCTGGTGTCTTTTCCTCCAACATGTGGCGATGCCAGCCGTGGCCTTGCAGGGCCCGGGGCTCCCAGCTCAGCTGGGGCTCCTTTCCAAGGAACAAGGTTGGGGCTTTTCCAGGCTGCTCCCTGGGGGACCTGCAGGCAGCCAATCTGCACGCCAGATATAGCAACCGCGTTGGAACAGGAGAGGGAAAGTTCTGGCAAGGGAAGACAGGAGCAGTCTTTCACCTGGAACGCACGGCGGTCAAGACCACGGACGGTCCCAGCAGCGTGGATTTGCAGTTTTGCTCCTCCACTTGCTGACTGTGTGACCTTGAGCACATCGCTCAGCCCGCTCTGCCCCCCCTGTGCGTTTTGTGGAAGTCTGGGCACCACCACACCTATTGCTCCGGCTACTTGTGAAGATTGAATGAAGTGATTCACATCAATGACTCAGCGCTGTGCTTTGCTCAGAGTGAACACTCAGGCTGTGGTGGTCTTCCTCTAAGCAGTTACAGCTTTTTCAACATTTATCAGCGAAGATTTCTT
>JAAGEH010000109.1:1732735-1802521 GCA_011751065.1 Lasiurus cinereus
TCAGCGAAGATTTCTTGAGTGTTTTCTTATGCCTGGTGCTGGACCATCTCTACGAACAAGAAAGTTGTAGATTGCCTACAGCCTTATTCAAGGGCGGGAGGCAGACAATAAACGACATATGTAATAATATCAAATAGTGATGAGTGCTGTGCAGATAATGGTTAGAAAGTGAAATGTGCATGTGTGTGCACACACATGTGAACTTTAGATAAGAGTTCCTGGAGGAGGTGATATTAGAGGAAAGACCTGACTCAGAGAAGCTTATCTGATGAAAATGTAGAGCAGAAATGATTCAGACACAGGACAGAGCAAATGTAAAGACGCAGAGGCAGGAAAGAGCTTAACATATTCGAGGAATCGCAGGAAAGCCAGCGTCCTGAAAGGGAAAGAGGGAAGAGTGATATTTGCAGGAAACGCTAATAGTAATAACAGCAGCAATAATCATCTGTACTGAACATTTGCTCCAGGCTAGATGATTCATACTCCTCCTCACAAGTGCTGTGTGAGGAAGGGGCTATTAGAGTTCCCATTTCACAATTGGGGAATTGAGGCTCAGCAAAGCAAAGGAATTTACCCAAGGTCACACAGCCAATAGAGGGTTGCAGAGCCAGGATTGGAGCTGAAAGGATGGAAACGGTTCTCTAGAAACAGTTCATAATCACTGCCCTATTCTACCTTCCCTGGGAAGGCACTCAGCTGTCTCTTCAGCTCAGTGCACAGTGGAGGGATGTGCGAGTGTGCGCGCGCACGTGAGCATGTGTGTACATGCATGTGGGATCGGAGGCACAGGACAGTGAGAATTACAGATGTAGCTTAGCTCTTGGTTGTGGAGGCAAGACGAGCACACAAGCAAAGACAATGATTAAGTCAAGATAAAATATATTTACGGGACAAATTGTGTAGGACAGGCCCTAGTGCTTTAGGGACCCTCCAGAAAGGGGGAATTGGTGAAGAGAGGAGAGGAAAGCAGTAGATTTGACGATGAGAAGTAAGGACTCCAGCCTCAAATGCCCACTGCAATATGATTGGGGGCAACTTATTTAGCCTCTCTGTGCCAGTTTCCTCATCGAGTTGTTGTGAGGATGAATTAATTGATTAATTAATTTTATGCACATAAAACACTTAGAATACTGCCAAGCAGAAAGTGTTGGCCATTATTAAGATTTTTTTTTTTTGCCACTATGGTTCTGGATTTTTTTAAAGGATTTAGATAAAACACAAATGTTCATTAATAGCCTGTTTATTTACAATTTCTTTTAAAAATATATTTTATTGATTTTTTTACAGAGAGGAAGGGAGAAGGATAGTTAGAAACATCGATGAGAGAGAAACATCGATCAGCTGCCTCCTGCATGCCCCCTACTGGGGATGTGCCCGCAACCAAGGTACATGCCCCTAACCGGAATAGAACCCAGGACCTTTCAGTCTACAGGCCGATGCTCTATCCACCAAGCCAAACCGGTTTCGGCTATTTACAATTTTTGATTTATTCTTTCTATTCCTCATTGTTGCAGTTTCAACATTTGTACTTCTTTCCTCCAATGGCCTTCTCCTCCACCCTCTTTCAGTCCCTCCCTTACACAGCCTCATCCTGTAACTGCACCCCATTCCTAATGTTGATTTCTTGTGTCCATTCTCTAACCTCTCGGGTCTTTCTCTAAAGTACCCAACTCCCACAGTCCTTTGTATCCACCGGGACCTCCAGCATATTGATTCTACCTTGTCAATATCCATGGCCAACCATTATATTCCTAATACACTCACACATACATACGCACGTACAGTGTGTACCCCCCAAATGTATACACACTTTAATTGCTGATAACCCAGTTGATGTTTCTTTCCGATTTAACCCATTGGAATGAATAATGGCAGCCAAAGCTCCTTTTGGTACACCCTGTGCATAATATATATATTACGTATATACATATGTAGTATTTATACCAACATATATTGTAAGTGCTATGTAGATACATACACATATGTGCTATATATATTACATACTATTATATATATGATAAACTATAAGAGTATAGAGTATATACTGGTGAGAATATCATTCTAGCTTTGCCATCCTCTCTTGGGAAAAAGAAACCCTAGTTAAATCCAGCCCCACCTGCTCCCTATCCAAAGCTATGCAGCTAAACGTGCCTGGAGAAAAACCCCACAAACTTCCTGCTGGCTTCACTTTAAATTCACGGCCACAGACTTCAGATGATATTTCTCCAGTGAATTCACTCTCACTGTGTCGATGAGCTTCTGCTTCTGTCGAAAATCAATCCTTTCTCCTGTACGCAAGATCTTACCCCTCACCCAGGGCATCACTTCCGCAGCTCGCTCCTCTCTCCCTGGATTGTTCTATGAGATTATTCACAAAAGCATATGAACCCATTTTCTTTCTTTTTAATCATCCTTTATCTAGCTCCACCATATTAGTTATCTATGGCTACGTAACAAAGTATACCCCACACTCAGCAGCTTGGAACAACCAATCCTGGCTTCCTCCAGTCCTCGTGGGTCAGGGGTCTGGGCATGGCTTCGTCGCATGGCTCAAGGACCCTCACAGGGCTGCAGTCAAGGTGTTCACCAGGCTGCAGTCATCTCAGGGCTCAATAAAGCACACACATGTGGCTTTTGGCAGGCATCTGGTTCTGATTGGCTTTTGGCTAGATACTTTTGTTCCTTGCCATGTAGACCTCTCCTAAGACAATTCACAACATGGAGTATGCTTCCTTTGAGCCAGCAAACCAACAGAGGGCTCTAGACAAGTACCCTTCTTCTTCTTCTTCTTCTTCTTCTTCCTCTTCCTTTTCCTCTTCCTCTTCCTCCTCTTCTTCTTCCTCCTCTTCCTCCTCTTCTTCTTCCTCCTCCTCCTTCTCCTCCTCCTCCTCCTCTTCCCCATCTTCCTCCTACTTCTTCTCCTCCTCCTCTTCCTCCTCTTCCTCCTGCTTTTTCTTCTCCTCTTCCTCCTCCTCCTCTTCCTCCTCCTCCTCCACCTGACCAGGGCCCGGGATTGAGCCTGCAACTGAAGTGTGTGACCTTGACAGGATTCAAACCTTCAATGGGCCAACACTCTAGCCACTGAGCCAAACTGGCTGGGGTGACAAGCCTTCTTATAACCTAACTAGTGGCCCTGTGCATGAAATTCGTGCATGGGGGTAGAGTGGGGAGGGGCATTCATTCCTCAGCCCAGTCTGCAACCTCTCCAATCTGGGACCTCTCGAAGGATGTCCTACTGCCGGTGTACAGGGATCAGGCCTAAACCGGCAGTTGGACATCCCTCTCGCAATCCGGGACTGCTGGCTCTTAACCATTCACCTGCCTGTCTGCCTGATTGCCCCTAACCACTCTGCCTGCCAACCTGCTTGCTCCCAACTGTGTGCCCCACCCCCCACCGCCAGCCTGATCACCCCAACTCTCCCCCACTCCGTGACAGGTGCTCGCCTCCAACTGCCTCCCCTGCCAGCCTGCTCACCTCCAGCTACCCTTCCCCTGCTGGCTTGCTCACCCCCACTTTCCCTCCCCACTGGCCTGCCTGCCCCCAACTGCCCCCTGCTGGCCTGTTCACTCCAAACTGACCCCCCCTTCTGCTGTCCTGCTCACCTCCAACTGACCCCCACTGACGGTCTGCTCACCTCCAACTGGCCCCCCTGCTGGTCTGCTTACCCCCACTAGCCCCGCCTCCCACCTGCCTGATCATCCACAACTGACATCTCATCCTGGCCTGATCACCCGCAACTGCCTTCCCCTCTTGGCCTCTAACAGCCTCTAACTCGGCCCTGCCATGGCTTTGTCCAAAAGAACATCCGGAAGGTCTCTTGGATCTCCCAGTCTAATTAGCATATTACCCTTTTATTAGTATAGATAGAGGCCTGGTGCATGGGTGGGGGCCTGCTGGTTTGCCCTGTAGGGTGTCCCGGATCAGGGTGGGGGTCTTGCTGGGGTGCCTGGCCAGCCTGGGTGAGGGGCTGAGGGCATGGCTGTATTATTCCCTCAACGCTCATAACCACACTATTTACAATAACCAACAGGTGCAAACCACCCAATTGTCCACTGATGGATGAATGGATAAAGACCCTATGGTCTATACATATAAGGGAATGTAATTTAGCCTTAAAAAGGAAGGAACTTCTGGTATATGTTACAACATTGATGAACATTGAAGACATTATGCTGAATGAATGAAGTCAATCACAAAAGGAAAAGTGTTGTATGATTCCATTTATATGAGGTACCCAGAATAATCAAATGCATAGGGACAGAAAGAAAGCAGAATGGTGGTTGCCAGGGGCTGGGAGAAGGAGTGCGGAATTAGTGCTCAGTGGGTACGAAGTTCCAGTTTGGGAAGATGGAAAAATTGTGAAGATGAAGAAGAGTGTTAATGGTTGGACAAGAATGTGAATGTTCTTAGTGCCACTGAACTATATGCTTAAATGGTAAATTTTATGTTAACTATATTTTACCACAATTTTTAAAAATGATAGAAGAAAATGTCAGCCTACACTCAAGAGAGGGCATGAGCATATGAATACCAGGAATATCAGAAAACAGGTCTAACTGGTGGGTGATTAGGATTAAGGTGTACATTCACAGAGGAGAGAGGATACTCCCAATCTGAATCTCGGTGGAAGGGAGGACTAAACAACTCTTATTGTTTATGAAAAGCTCGGATATACATGTAGTACATAAGCAGATGGACATTTGTGTTGTTGACACTCCACGGGCAGTCTATTAGGAAAAAATGTGCTACTTCAGAGGAAGCCATAATAACACTGGGTTAGGGCATAAAGCTGGACTCTTCTGGTCACAGTGAGGCGAGGTGGCTTTGCAGGAACCCAAAATCAATGAGGAGAATCCTCATATTGATCTTCCTTCAGCGAGCTTGCCAAGGGCTTTCATCTATAGCAGGTGTTCTTGGCTCTAGAACTGTGGACTTTTAAGTGATAGTGGATGGGCTCTGGGTGTAGGAATCTGTGATCCTCCTGAATTGCAGGCACCAAGTAGATACCCTGGCATGAGGATCAGAGAAGCATTATTGTTAAACTAGAGGCCCAGTGCACAAATTTGTGCATGGGTGGGGTCCAGCAGGCTTGCCTGGCAGTGGGTGGAGGGGAAGAAAGGACATGGGAGGTTGGCCGGCTGTCCCTGCACCCTGGTCAAACTCTCCATCAAGGAGACAATTTGCATATTAGCCTTTTATTATATAGGATGACTGAATTTTGGTGGGATGACCTGGATTCTGCTTACTGTGTGATTGGGCAAATTACTTAACCTCTCTGAGATAGCATCAGACCGTAGGTTTGCTGTGGTGATTCAATAAATAAAGCTTCCAGAACAGTGACTAGAACAGTAATAGTAACTGTTTAGCAAATATTAGCTATTTGTTAATATTTCTGGTAATATGCATTTGGGCATTGTAGGGTGGAGGAGGGGGGGGGAGGGGGGGAGGGCACAGTAGCGTCTGCCTCACTTCCTTCTCCTCTCTTTTCTGGGCCTACTCCCTGCAGGATATTGAGAATCAGGGAGAAGAGATGAGTTATCTGTTGGTGGAGATGGTGAGATGCCTTTGGTCTTCCCCGCTTGATGAAGCGCTATCTGTTAAGATGATATACGTCTACTTTTAGGGACAATACTGACATTCATCCTGACCCCTGCTGCCCCCCCCAGCCTCCAATCCCATGCTAACAGCCCCTCACCTGCTGACCATGCCTTCTCTTGACAGCCTTGGACAGCCCACACTCCTGCCCCTTTCTCTAACCCTGTTGCCTGATATGGGGCCTGGGAGTCCCTGACTTCCTCGTTAACGCTCT
The DNA here is from genome assembly GCA_011751065.1 of Lasiurus cinereus. NCBI lineage: Eukaryota > Metazoa > Chordata > Mammalia > Chiroptera > Vespertilionidae > Lasiurus > Lasiurus cinereus. The sequence goes on from JAAGEH010000109.1 coordinate 1,738,546, forward strand.
CTGGCGCCCATCATTTTTATTTGAAAGACTTCCTGCTATAAACTATTGCTCTCCTGACTTGGGTATTTGGTAGCTTTTTCTTGAAGTATACACAAAGTGGCCTGCCACTTCCAGAAAAATAGCTGACAGTGTGTGTTGCCAGTGGTGAAATTTGAGTTGTGAAGTAGAAATTGGGATTTGGGGAAACTTGCCTCTGAAACCATGAGCTTGATAGCTTCTCATACTTAAAGACTTTACTGATGGCATTGTGGGTGATGAGATTGAGTGTGATTTTTGATTAGCATAATGAAATGTGTTCATTTGAAAGAGCTATATAACTCAGTGTGCTAATATTCCCAGATGACTGATCAATGAATGATGTTATAAAAAGGAGTAAAAGATCCATTCCAAGTACAAGATTAACCAATGGATTCAATAGTTCTTTAAAAAATTCAGTTACAATTGACATATGACATTATTTTAGTTTCAGGTGTGCAATATAATGATTCGATATACATATGAAGTGAAATGATCATCACAATTAGTACAGTTAACATTTAGCATCATACATAGTTAAAGAATTTTTTTCTTTTTTAAAATATATTTTATTGATTTTTTTACAGAGAGAAAGGGAGAGGGATAGAGAGTTAGAAACATCTATCAGAAAGAAACATCAATCTCCTGCATCCTGCACACCTCCCACAGGGGATGCGCCTGAAATCAAGGTACATGCCCTTGACTGGAATCGAACCTGGGACCTTTTAGTCCACAGGCCAACGCTCTATCCACTGAACCAAACCAGTTAGGGCTACAATTTTTTTTTCTTATGAGAACTTTAAAAATCTCTTAGTAACTTGCAAATATACAATATGGTGTGTATTTTTTTTCTTTGTATTTTCCCTGCCCTGGCAGCCACCAAATGTTGGGACTTTAATTAATCTTAGGCCTCAGGAAAGAAATCTGTTTGGTAGAGACAGCTGCTAATGATAAATAAGGATAACTTTTGTACTGTTACATCTACAATCGAATTTGATTCTTGCAACAACCCTGTGATGTAGGTAAGGTTAGTTTTTTATTGTCTTATAAGTGAAGAAACTGAGACCCCATTCTGATCTAATCCTATTTTTTTTTGTCTGACCTGCTGTAAGAGTCTTACCTGATCTTCTATGCACTTTGGGCTCCCTACAGTCTATTCTCCATATGGCACCCAGGAAAATCTTTCTTTTTTCTTTTTCCCAGTTTTATTGAGATATAATTGACATAATGTATAACTTTAAAGGATATAATGTAATGATTATATGTACATATACATATACTATATATGTACACAATATATTATTTTTAAATTTTTTTAAAAATATATTTTTTATTGATTTTAGAAAGGAAGGGAGAGGGAGAGAGAGTGTTAGAAATATCAGTGATGAAAGAATCATTGATCGGCTGCTTCCTGCACGCCCCCTACTGGGGATCAAGCCTGCAAACCTGGGCATGTGCCCTTGACTGGAATTGAACCCAGAACCCTTCAGTCCACAGGCTGATGCTCTATCTACTGAGCCAAACCAAGTGGGGAAATATGATATTAACTATAGTCACCATGCCTAAATTTTTTGAGATATAATTGACATATAAAGCTGTATTAGTTTTAGGTGTACAACATAATGATTTGACATATGTCTATATTGAGAAATAATTAACACAATAAGTGTAGTTAATATCCATCACCACATATACTTATGAGATTTTTCTTATGAGACCTTTAAAATCTATTCTTTTATCAACTTTCAGATATATAATGTGGCATCGTTTTCTGTAGTCACCATGCTGTACATTACATCCCTAGGACTCATTGGTCATAAAAGGGAGTTTGTGTCTTTTGAGCACCATCACCCCTTCCACCCAATGAATTTTAAATATAAAAAAAGTATAAAAAAAGTCAACATGGTTTCAGATTGAAGAAATAAATTACTACCCATTGAGTTTTGGTATAATACCAAAGAAGAATATCCATAGTTAAATAAAAGGCTATTACTATATTCCTCTTTTCCAACTGCATGTCTGCATAAGGCCAGGTTGATTTTCTTCATATTTTTCAATCAAAGCAGCATCATGTAATTAAATGCTGAAGCAGACAATGAAAATCCAATTGTCTTTTATTATACTAGACATTGAAGGGATTTTCACAAATGTAAAATAATGCTACTCTTCTTGTTCATTGTTTTACTTTTGGAAAATGGAGTTAATTTTCATTAACATGTTATGTTAACATGAAACGGGTTTATTATTATTATTTCCAAATGAATTTATATATATAAGAGCCTAAGCAACTGTTACAACCAGATAACCAGATGACTGGCCAGCAGCTATGATGTGTACTGACCACCAGGCGGCAGATGCTCAATGCAGGAGCTGCTCCTGGTGGTCAGTGCGCTCCCACAGCCAACCTTCTATGGCCTGCCAATCTTCTGTGGTCACTCCCCCTAGCTGGCCACAGTCCCTCCCCCTGGATGGCCAGTCTTGATTGGCCCCCATTGGGACTGTGTGAGAGGGGTCCCATCAACCCCAATCTTTGGCCAGGCTGAGGGACCCCACCTATGCAAAAATTCATGCACTGGACCTCTAGTAAGTATATAATGAAACATTTCTAGTTTCAATTTCTAATACTATGAATATTCACAGAATTCAAATTTTAAAAAGCTCTTTAGGATCATCAATACATTTTTAAGAGTGTAAAGGGGTTTTGACACTAAAAATATGTGAGAACTGCTGTGTTAGGAAATGTGGAAGTACCATTCTCATCCAGTATAGAAAAAAAATGTCTCTGACCCAAATGTACTAGGCCTGTGACAAACCACCTAGACCAATTCCCTCTTCCTGATATAGAACCAGTCCTTCAGATGCTCTTCTGAAGTCCTGGGCCGAGGAGTGTCCCAATTTTCTGTGGCTGCATTTAGAAGGTTGGGATGTGGAACCTTTGTTCAGTCTCCATCGTCAATTCCCGGAACTAGAATGTCTCCCACCAAATAGCTTGTTAAATAGTCTTTAATTATTTGACTGTATTTATTTTTGTTTCATTATGGGAGAATAGTGACTGCATTATTATGTAGATTCACTATCATTTTAAAACATTAGCTACCATTTTGATATGATGATGAAGAGAAGTCAGAAGATGGTGTTTTGAAAAGAGCATTACTTTAGAATCAAAGCTTTGCCAAGTACAGAGTAACTGTGGGCAAATTACCCAACCTTTGTAACCTCGTGTTCTCATCTTTAAAATTAGGATGAAAATACCTGCCTTATGTGTTGCTTAGAGATAATGCATATAAATAGTCTGATACATGAATTGTCTGATACATAATAGAGAATTGAACAGACTAGCATCACATCATCATCACCATAGTACAGAAGTTGGAAAGGAGTTTTGTTGGAGTCCTCTGAGGCAAGCAGCCTAATTTTTTTTCTTTTTCTTTTGAGTGTCCTTGCGAAGTTCTTGGTGGCTTCTTATTTACTTTCTCACCAGAAACTTAAGGTTTCTCTCTAAATGCCGGGGGACAGCAGATCCATTAGACAAGATGAATATCTGTCACCCTCTTCCCCATCTGTCCTGACTAAGAGGAATCGCTTTCACCCTGGTTGAAGAGTTATTTTCCCACAAGAGACTTTTCTTCTTACCTCTCATTCCTCTTGAGGCAAATACCTTTCTCTGGGCTTCTCCCAAATTCTAGGCCCCAGTGTAGGCTAGAACAGACCCACTACTGGATTCGCTGTTTGGCCAATCATGGAAAAATAAACAGCTGGATGGATTTCATGAAGTAAGATTTTCTAAATAAAGAGCTATGTGAAGCTACAGAGACTATTCCCTTGAGTTTTTTTTTTTTTTTTTAGATGAGGCCTCCAGGAGAGGATTTTTTTATGGAATGCTGCATGAAAATGGTGTGCTTCTTCCTGCTGCTAAAATGGAAGCGCTGGGTCCCTTTTTCAGCCCCGGGAGGCAGATTGATGCATTGAGGGGATGTGGCTGCTGCCTCTCAGCAGCTGGCTCAATTACCTCTGCTTTCAAGCTGTGCTTTGGGCCTTGGAACACAAGCCTGATGGGATTCTGACCTTGCTGGAGGACTTCGTTCCTTCACGGAGTGGCCTACTTTTAGCCTGAATACGTCCTTTCCACTTCTCACAGGTAGCTTTGCTGGAACCGTGAGTGTGAGGGAATTGTCCAGTGAGATCCTTTTCAAAAACAAGGGAAGTAAATGAGATCATGAGGATGTTCACCAACGAGGAGCTCTGGGAAGAAAAACGGTATCTCTTTGGGGAAAGGTTATTAGGGCATTTTATTCTCATGAAGCATTTTGTTGAAAGAGGGGACTTATCCAAAAAACTTTGTCAGAAATCATTTCATTGCCAAGTACAGAAACCAACTCAGATGAGCTCAACTCATATGTGGCTTTACTGTAAGGTGTTTAGGTACACCTCATGGGTCCCAAATGGCAAAACAGAGCTGCGAATTGAGATGTTTGTGGTTCTAGGCAAAGTCTAGGGTTCTAACTCAAGCTGCCTGGCTTCAAATTATGGGTCTACTACTTACACTGTATGACCTTGAAATAGCTACTTATCTCTATGTGCATCAGTTTTGTCTGTAAAGTCTGGAAAACCAGACAGTTATATTCTAGAACTGTGATGAGATTTAAAGGAGTAGATACATGTAAAGTATGTCAAGCAGCATCTAGTATGTAGTAAATGTTAGCTATTGAAGATTTCCATTATAGCTATCAGATTTCAGAACAACTTTCCCACCAAGAACAACTAGAAAAAGCTGGATGAAATGTTTAAATTTTTAATCTGCCTCCCTGGGCTGTAAAAGGGACCCAGCGCTTCCCACAACTAGAAAAGCTGGATGAAATTTTTTAAAATCACTCCCAAGATATTGGAAAATTACCAAGGCTGAGAAGACACAGGAGCCTAGGATCTCAGAGAGAAGGGAAACAAAGAACAGTGAGTGTGGCATTCTGTGCTGCTTTCCTCCCCGTGTGTTTGCTGGTGGATGAGCATTATCTAAGTCACCGAGAGATTGAGCAGAACAGACTGACATGTGAAGAGCTGAGCATCACTTCTGGCAGTTTTATGGGGCTGGAGGAGATAAAAACAGGAGTTTAGAACCTTCCAAAGGAGAGTAGCCATGGTGGTTACTCTTTCAGTTAGAACTCCCAAGGGTTATAACACAGAAATATGGGTAAACAACAAATACACCAGCCTTCATAAAGACTGAAGCCTGGTTTTGAATCTGTTCCATCACTGATTTAATTAAGGTCGGCCGATCTGCCTTTACTAGCTACTTACCAGAAGCAGAAGATAATCCCCTCTGGAAGAAGATAACACGATCCAGAACCTTATGCATAGCTAGAGGCCCGATGCATGAAATTCATGCAAGGAGCTCGGCCCTCATAGCTCCTTAGCCATGCCTTCGTCCGGAAGGTCGTCCAGATAGACATGCTGCTGTTCTATCTAATTAGCATGATAGTTCTGTATTATATAGGATAACTGGTATTCAATTCAAAATTATCAAACTCACCTAGAAGCAAGACAAATTGTCCAAAAACCACGAGGAAAAGAAACTCAGACAATATAAAGAAGCCATCAGGAAATGAAAATACTGAAGTTAATACAGACTTTAAAAGAACTGTCATTAATGTAGTCAAGAAATTGGGTGACAGGGTGGTGACCTTCAGCATACATTAAGAAACTATTAAAAAAATGACCAAATTCAAATTCTAGAACTAAAAAATATAATAGCCAAAATAAAAACCCAATATATGGAGTTATCAGCAGAGTAGAAAAAGAAGGAAAAGATTAGTGAACAGTAGAGTTTATCAGAAAAAAACATCTGGACGGAAGCATGGAAAGATAAAAATATATGAAATGTGGAAAAGAACTTAAAGAACACCTGGGGCAGAGTGAAAAGTTGAACAAATAAACAGTTGGAGTCACAGTTGAACACAAGGGATACCATGGGGGGAAACAATGTATGAAGAGATAATGGATGAGAATTTTCCAAAGCTCACACAAATTAGGGCTTCTCAACTAAACAGAGCCAGAACCCTGGACATCAGCTGGGAAACCCATTTAAGGCTCCCCATCTTTTCCCATCCCCACCTCTAAATATATAGCACAAATCACAGAGCACACCCTACCTGGCTTACCTAGGTGGGCACAGAAAAAGACAGACCCAGAGTGGGAAGGATTGCTGGGATTGTAGGGATTGTGGTCTCCATCACACTCATGTTCCCTTACTTCACCAGTGGTATAGAAGAGAAGAGAAGTGAGAGAGAAAGGGTGCCTGAGTCACCTCCCAGACTCTTCGCTGGAGGCAGGGGAAGGCTAGGAAAGTTCTGACTCTCTACAGGAGGGTAGAGTGGTCTCGACCACTTGCTCACTAATGACTTGTAGCCTAATCAGTATTTTGAGCTCATCAGATAAACAATGAATTTCCCCTTAGTTGTGGGGTTGGGGGAGGGAGAAATTAGAAAAGAGAGTACCCTCATATGGGAGGGAGAAGAACATCTCACCTCAACTGCAAAGAAACAATTACGATAAAGAGTGGTGATAGTCAAGGTCAGGGTTTCCTGAGCTGTGGAGGAAAGAGCTACCAACCTTCATGGGACAGAGAGTTAGTGGCCAAGAACAGCTTTAGGGAGGTGACTGTCAAGCTGAATCCTGAAGGAAGAATGGAAGTTTTCCAGATGGACAGAGGGGGGAAATGAATTTTCACACATATTACGGCATAGAGGTTTGAGTAATGTGGTATTTGAGAAGATTGTAAGAATTGAGTGTGCCTCGAATGAAAATGGCATGAGGAATGTGTATTTGTAATGGGTCATTAAAATATAAGAATTAGGTATGGCACCCACTCAATGAATTTTGTTGAGGATAAATGTGTTACTGAGCTGATCCCCAAGTTAAAGAAACACTTAATCTTCTTCGTTTGGAGAAATCTCACTAATTTTGACCAGCTTCTCTTTTTATTCACTAGACTTGGGATATGCTCTTTAAGGACAAGATTGCTTTGAATATAACGCAATAAGAATCGCAAATAGCAGTGTCTGAAGGTTTACACATTCTGAATTAGTGTGTTTTGGATGAGCTTTTTATGCCTGAACCTTCACAGGAGAATCTCAGAATTACCAAAAGTTGTTGACCTGGCCCATGAATGAACACAGCACACTCCTCAGAGTAGACATGACTTGGGCAGGTGGCAGAGAAAGCGTTTGAGATCAGCTATCCCATAGGGAGCAGAAGGTCTTTGGAGACAGACAGACCTGGGTTTGAATTCCAGTTTAATTACATACTAGCTAAGTGGTTAAGCAGGTCACGTTGTCTCTCTTAGCTTTGACATGCACATTAATATTGTGGGAATAATACCGATCTCATTGAATTGTTATGAGAATTAACTTGGAGAAAAATCTGTCCTGCTCAAGGCTCTTTTTATTCTAAGGAACAGGAAGCCAATTAAACTGGTTCAGCTGAAATTAAGGAATAGGAAATAAAATACAGAGTCCCCAGGGGAGGAAACAGGAATCAGAATCCATCTCCCAGGAGCCACAGACTGTCTTACGGTGCCGCCATCTCTTCCTCTGTGCTCATCTCTGCTCTCTGCTCATTGGTCCCTCGGCTCCTTCCCCCGCCCCCTCACCATTTCCCTCATCTAGACCTTTCTACAGTCTTGTCTTTCCATAGGAAGTCCTGCTCAGCTTTCCTGTGTCCAGCACTATGTTTTGGGCAGAAGTGAATTACAAAGTTTAAAAGGTTCAGTGACTATCCAATCATCTGCGACCAGGGCATGAGACTGGTCACACAGTATAAATATGGCTCTAGCTTCAGCTCTGTATGGGGAATGATGCCTACAATGGCTTGGGTTTTTTTCTTGATCACTATATATATATATATATATATATATATATATATATTTGACTTTTTTACAGAGAGGAAGTGAGAGGGATAGAGAGTTAGAAACATCGATGGGAGAGAAACATCTATCAGCTGCCTCCTGCACACCCCCTATTGGGGATGTGCCCGCAACCAAGATACATGCCCTTGATGGGAATCAAACCTGAGACCCTTCAGTCTGCAGGCCACCACCCTATCCACTGAGCCAAACCAGTTAGGGCTCTCTTGATCACGTTTAAGGTATTAGTCTTGTTGTTTCAACTAGATTATAAGTTTATTCAGAACAGAGAGCACCATGGTGTGAAGTGTTCAGTGAATGAATAAAGTGACAGCACAGTAATATTCTATAGCTGGAAGGCATCTAAAAAATAATTTAGTCTAGTTCCCTTGATTTCAGAAAAACAGATCAGAGCAGCGAAAGTATTTTTGGTTGATTGAATAGAAAGAATAAAATGAAGACTAAGTATTGGAGAGTACTATGCTAAGTGAAATAAGCCAATCAGAGAAAGTCAAATATCACATGATCTCACTTATATATGGAATCTAAAGAACAAAATAAACTGATGAACAAAACAGACCCAGAGACATAGGCCAGACTACTGAATCTCAGAGGGAAGGCATGGGTAAGTGGGTAGGTGGGAAGAGATTAACCAAAGAACTTATAAACATATATGCATAACCCTGCCCCCTGTATGGGGCAGGGGGCAGGGGGGTGATGGCAGTCAAAAATGGGTCAATAGGAAAAAAAGGGGGACATCTGTAATACTTTCAACAATAAATTTTTAACAAAGTATTATTTATATAACAGAAGAATCCTCTCCAATTATATTATAGCATAGCGTTTGAAGAATCACAATTAGCTGAAACTGCTTTGGCTCAGTGGATAGAGCGTCAGTCTGCGGACTGAAATGTCCCAGGTTCGATTCCGGTCAAGGGCATGTACCTTAGTTGCGGGTATGTCCCCAGTAGGGGGTGTGCAGGAGGCAGCTGATCGATGTCTCTCTCTCATCCATGTTTCTAACTCTCTATCTCTCTCCCTTTCTCTCTGTAAAAAATCAATAAAATATATTTTTTTAAAAATAATCACAATTATTTCAACCTAGAAGGGAACTTCAAAGTGATCTCAAACATGCTGTTTAGGGATGAGAAAACTTTTCCCTACACAAGGAAGTGATTTGTTCAATTTCACGCAAGTATTTAGTGGCAGAGCTGGGACCAGGCTCCACATCTCCTGCTCACTCCTCTGATTTTCCCCTGCGCTCACTGCACCAAGTCCTTTACCTGTGATCTGAGGCATTGCCATCCCTTCCTTGACCATATACCTGGCACCACAAGGCAGGTGAGTGCCAGGCTCATTTGCCCTCACAGCCTGAGATCTGTATTACTTGTCCTGACCCGATCCTTGCACTGTATTTATTCCCTTTTTACTTCTTTTTCCACCTGTCAGTCTTTACCTCGGATCACTTGGTCATTTTTAGCCTCGGCTTGCCCTGTGGACTGACCTCTGGCTCCTGACACCCTTTCCCGTTCAGCTTGGCCTCAGGAATGGGTATTGCTCACCTCTGGCTAATTTCTGCATTGGTTTAACCCACATTGACTCTCCATGTCCTCTGGGAAAGGCTCTGAATCTGAGAAATGCAGAGATGAAGAGCACAGTCCCCGCTCAGTAAGTTCATGATCAAGTGCTGAGAGGTTTAAAAAACAATATGGCAGGTGTATTCATTTTAGAGCTTTATTCATATGGATCTCTTAACAGAACCCGAAGTGGTGGAAAGTGCCAGTCAGGGTAGATTTCCTAGATGAGGTGCTTCCTGAGATGAGCCATTAAGGACACATAGGGTCAGCTGATGAGGCAGTGGAGTAGAAGTTAGTGGATATGCAGGCAGAATAAACATGAGTAAAGGCATAAGAGCATGAAAAATGAGAGGTATAAAAGAAAGGACAAGCCCCTTGATGTTTTTGGAAAAATAAAAAGGAAGGTAGGTAGTAGGGTGGGATGAGGCAGGAAAAGTGGGTAAACCAAATTAGGAGGGCCTTGTCTGAAGGTAAGATCATGCTACTGTTGGGATTTAGGGAGCTACTAAATGACACCCCTGTTCATGGCCCACGTTCCTAATTAATTGAGAAAAACCCCAAGGAGTTAGCCGGATGGAGATAAAAATGTCAGCTTTAGTGCTGATAAAACAATAAGCACAGCTTAGAGCTGGCCAAATTGCTTACTAACACTTCCCAGAACTGAACTTAATTCCCCAAATATAAGCCTTTCCTGCAGGGACAGCTCTGCTTAGAGCTGATGAAAACATTTCCTGAGCATCTGACCCCCAAAAAGAGAGAGAGATATGGAACTGAGCATGCTCACCTCCTTGTCTTAAATTCACCAATCATATAAGGTCCTCCTCTGGGGGGAAGAGGGGGGAAGTGTTACTCTAATGGTGGTCCCACCAGTTGGAAACATGAAGTAAGGTCGGGGGGGAGTTCCTACCTAACACTTACCCACCATTTATTGAGCACCTACTATTTGCATGCTGCCATTCAGAATGTCCTGGTTCCACAGCTGGAACTGGACAGAATCAGAGTTAGGTTGGGAAGATTCTCTAACAGAACATGTAAAAGAACATGGAAACCTCTACCCTTGAATGTCAGGGTTGAAAGAAACCCTAAAACTCATTGAATCTGGGTTTCCATCAATGCTTGAAAATACCTACGGCATCTTCTTCCTGTGACCAAATGTCCATTCACTCTGTTTGACTATGTCATTGAAAAGAAACTCACTATCTCCCACAGCACAGACATAGCAGAGACAAGGGCTGGTGCTAACTTAGGCAGGATAGTGTTCTCTAGGAGATGATGCTCATATTCTGTGTTCATTTTCTATTTTGTTAGTATACCTGCTTGAACTAGTAGTCACTTGCTAGATATTTATTGAATGATCACATGAATAAGTGAGTCAACGATCCCTTTCTGGTCTAATACCTGATATTGCTAAAGGTATGGGGGTCATGACTTAATCTGTATTGGCCAGAAATCTGCCCTTGCAAATAACAGCTCAATTCAGACTAATTTAGGAAAAACATTTAAAAGGCTGGGGTGGAGTGGGGATATGGAATTGTTGGCCCTGCGTAATCAATGAGATGAATGGCCTCCATGACATCTGCCAGAAGGGGTCTCTAATGCTGTTATGTCTCTCTGCTTCCTGTTCTGCTGTTTCTCCTTGTGTGGGCTTTATTCTCTCTCTGGTGGGGTGCTTGCCACCAGGAGCTTCAGGTTCATCCAAATCTGTGAATGAAAGATGCTGAATAGTGATTGGTTCAACTAAGGTCACATGCTCATCATTGGATCAATCACTCTGATCAGAAGAAATTAGTCCTTTTATTGGTCCATCTTATGTGAAGTGGGAACCCCAGAGATCAGATTAAGGAACATGACTGGTGGCTTACACCAAGGGGTGGTTCCCCAAAAGAAGGGAGGAAGTTATCAGTTGAAGGAGAGTGCTGTGGAGACCCCAAAATCCCTCTCAGATGCCAAGTACTGAACCCAGCTTCCACTGTCTAAGTGTCTCTGCTCTCAGGCATCTCTTCCAATTCTGAGAACTCCTTCCTGTCACCACGACAATGGTTCAGAAAAGAAAGGTGGTGAATGGCTCATTCTTTGCAGGAGGAGAAGTTGCATATTAATAAAGACGCAGGGAATATGTATTAGGGTCTAATTCAAAGAGTCTGAAGCTGGGTGGAGAATTCTGAAGGAAGACAATAGCTGACTCAGCCTTGACAAGAGGCACAAGAAAAGGCCAGAAGGGAAGACAATGAACCTGGTTTAGTGAGAGAATAGGAAGACCTGGGGACTGTGATCTTGCTTTTGTTCACAGAACCCATCAAGTACCAATAAATAATCAGCCTGTGAGCAGGCAGTGAAGGTGGCCTCTGTGTGTACCTGTGCTGGTTTTCAAGCCGGGCAAGTGTTGCTGGAATCATTAATCCTCCCTTTCTCTAACAAGTCATTAAGCATTCATTAAAGCCCAACTTCCACCCCTCGACCGCCCCTTATATCCCCCCAAGCAGAAGCTCAAGGATCTTCAACAATTAGGCCAAAGCCATTTAGGATGTACTTTTGCTTTTAAGCAAATTACTCATAAATTTGAATAATTTGCTGTCCTGGAGGCCAGCCCATTCATCTCATTGATTATGCAGGGCCAAACTGTGGTTCCTAATGTGGGCAACTCTCTCCCCTCAGCTATCAGCCCCTTCAAGGATCATCTCAGCTGCAGTGCCCACTTCCCCAGGTAAGTCAAGTGCAATGACAGATCTGTTTGGAGGGTACAAAGCTCTGCTTGTCTTGACCCATCTTGGTGCAGCTATGAAGGGCTAGTCTATATTCTGAACTCCCATGCCGTCTGCTGAGGCTGCTGTTGGGCCATCATCACAGCTCAGTGTATCCTTCTGCCCAGTCCTGCTTCTTTTCTCTCCTTCCCTGCCACACAGGAGGCTTTCTAGAGTATTCTGTAATAAACATCCTTGCTTGCACCACTTCTGGTTTCCTGCTTCCTGGGAACCCAGCCTGCTACAACCATCAGTAACTCTGGGATGCAGATCTGCCTTCCTCTCTGATGTCAGATCTCATGAGCCTTTCTCTCTCTCTCTCTCTCTCTCTCTCTCTCTCTCTCTCTCTCTCTCTCTCTTTCTCTCTCTCTTTCTCTCTCCAAGTATGCTTCAGCTACATGGAGCTTCTTTTGATGCTTCAGGGTCTTCTCACTTGCTGTTCCCTTTGTGTGTGAAGCCTTCTCCCTCTATCCACCAGGACCAGCTTAAACAGCATGAATTTAAAGATGTTTTTCCTTGACTGCCTTCCCCTATCCAAATAAAAATGGAATCTCCGCATGTGCAATCCCTTTCACCACCCTTTGCTTCTCCTTTGTGGTGCGTAGACCAGTTCGGATGATTTGAGCAGAACAGTTAGGGTGTTCTTGTAACAGGTGCAATGAACAGAACACCCAAGTAAAAGGAACTTCAGTAATAGAGGTTTATGAGTCTCACGTAATAAGAAGTTGAAGGTGATTCTAGGGTTCGTGCAAGGGCTCGTTGGTGTGATTGAGATGAGGGAGCAATGCTTTGTGCCCATTCCCAAAGTTTCCTTGCCTGGAAAGGGCTCTCTATCACTGTAACTCCTGGTCTCTTTCTCCCCCTTTACTCTCCCCGTCCCTGGGGAGGAAGATGGCTTATCTGTTTGATAAATTTGGTCAAGCTCCTCTTGGGACTGCTGGTCTGGATAGGGTCTGTAACTCGGTACTGAGACTGCCTCACTCAGAGGGTCAGGCCCAGCTGGTTCTCCCAATAACTTACATCCCATACCGAACCCTTATCAGTAACGAGGATGATACAGTTCCCTTCATCTCTCCCTCCACTATCTGGTTTCTCAATTTGTTCAGAAATCAGAATGGGAAGATTGGAAGCTACTCATTGGGCTTCCTTAGAGACTCCAACAGACACTGACAGAAGCTCAGATACATTGAACCTGCCTGCTCTGCCATCATCCATGTGTCAACACTGTGTCCCTTAGTGTCACTAGATGGCCACAGCTGCAAATATCACATGGTCACATGACTGCATCCCAAGCAGGAAGGATGAAAACAGACAAGGGGGCTTTTCTCTTAAGTTGCATTGTCTTTTATTAGGGAGAAAAATGTTTCCCAGAAGCCCTCAGTAGACTCCTTTATAGCCTATTGGCCAGAACTGGGACACATGTCCACCCCAGATCAATGACGGACAGAGAAAATGGAAATATTACAGTATTATCTCTATAAATTATAGAGATTCACTTTCAACTGGGAATGTGGTTTCACAAATTAAATCAGGGTTCTGTAAGCAAACAAAAGAAAGGGTTGAATAGGCAGGCAGCTTCTAGGGTGTGCTCCTGAGCTGTATGGCTGAGTACTTCTTGGTTTGATGATTTATTAATGATCTCACTATTCTTTCCCACCTAAGTCCCACACGGCAAGATGGGTGGCTGTGCTGTTCATGGTTGTGCCCTCAGAACCTATTACAGAACCTTCTTCGAAGTAGGGACTCAATAAATATTCATGAGAACCTAGGAATAAGTACATGCTCAGAATTGTTGGACACCGGAGTAAATGCCAGAAGAAATGTCAGATACACTTCTTGTTTTCAGAGACTCTATGGTGCAGGTCAGGCAAGACGGGCTCATTTAAATCATTTTCAGTCAATAAGATGGCCCTCTTTCTCAGTTCTTCCGAATAATTTTTATTGAGTGTCTACTATGTGCAGACCCAATGGTAGGTGCTGGGGATGTGAACAAGACCCAGATCCTGTCTCTGATGGGGAAAGACGAGTAAGGAAGGCAGGTGAATGAGAAAACCACCAGGATAGAGATAAGCAGGGAGTTGAGGGGAGGTTCTAGGTTTCCTCTTTGCCTCCAAATTCACAGGATCCAGCCCAGGGCCTGCCACATTGTAAACACTAAAAAAAACAAAACAAAACAAAAAAACAAAAAAACCCCAAACAAACACAGGCTATTGTCTTGGGGAAACACACACACACACACACACACACACACACACACACACCATTATGAAATATGTAAGGCAGGCATTGTTGGTTCCACTTTGCATATCAGGAAGCTGAGACCAGGAGAAGCTGTCACACAAATAATGAGGGGACAAGAAGCAGCTCTGCCGATGGTTTGCTTTTTGTTTCTGCTCCTCCGCTTTTCTGGTGAGGTGGCCAGCTGACATCAGATTCTTGGGCTTGGGAACCGGTCTGTGTGTGACATCCTCGCTTGACCTACAAACTCTGAACCCATCTTCTCGTGTGTAGTATGGACACCAGCATTCATTTCCCTCCTGTCCTTCAGCATCAGGGAGTGAGGGTAGCGGGAGGCCCAGGTCTGAACATGTAAGATTTGTTTTTCTCCTTTTCCTTTAATGACAGTATGTATTTCAGTATTTAACTGCTAATTATACTTACTCACTTCCTAGAAAGTGTGCAAACATCAGAGCACAGCGGGGAGCCTGCATAATTTAAACATTAATTTAAACATGCTAATTTAACTCCGCAACCTGGGATTGTGTGGGTTTTACCAAAGAGCCCTCAAACCCTGGCAAAGGATTTTTGTTGTTGTTTTATCATCTGCATCTCTCCTCTAGTGCTCTGTGCAGGCCTTTGAATGGAATTACAAGGCTTTACATGAAAATGGTAACAAACGTCCTCAAAATATTTAAATGTGATTACGACCTTAAGCTTTCAAAGAGCTTTGTTTTTGCTAATTCCCAGCTGTAATTTTCATAGTTTAATGAGTGTAGTTGTTCTCTAACTCAGGCATACAGGAAATAACATTTTATTTCCTTTAAATCACCGTGATTATGACACTAGAACCCTATCCCACTGGAATGTGGGGAATTTGATCTCAGATTTACTGGGGATTCTTTCATGTCCCAGGATGTGGGATGCTCAAGTGGCCAGGTGTCCTCACTGTTCAAGCTCAAGGAGAACCTTCATGAGCCATTCATAGGGTTTCTGGCCCCTCATAGGGTTTCTGGGTCATTCATAGGGTTTCTGGCCACTCATAGGGTTTCTGGGTCATTCATAGGGTTTCTGGCCATTGATAGGGTTTCTGGCCATTGATAGGGTTTTTGGACCATTCATACATAGGGTTTCTGGGTCATTCAAAGGGTTTCTGGGCTTTCATAGGGTTTCTAGATCACTCATAGGGTTTCTGGACCACTCACAGGGTTTCTGGGCCATTCATGGGGTTTCTAGGTGGCCACAGTATCTCCAATGCCTCAGGCACACTGAACAGCCATCCTCTGTGAAGCTCCCGGAACAGGCCCATAGAGCTGTACATGGGTCTCTGTTACATGAAGAAACCAGGGGCTACACCCTCTTCCTGGCTGGACAAGTTTCCCTCTAATGTCTCTCCTTCCTCCCTTCTCTTTCTGGTAGACCAACATTTCCTTATCAAATGGCTGAGACTTGAACAAAAGATCAGAAAAGCTTTGGCTCCAGATTCTTCCACTCTTCTGCCCTGTAAGCAGACACACAGAGACCACAGGCCCCCTGCTGGGACTGCTGGGAGGGAACCGTTTAGGAAGAACAAGCATGATCTAATCTCTTAATATAATGATCCTGCCACATCAGTTAATCCTCACCAACCAGCGGGCGGTAGGTGGTTTTTGTAACCCAGAAAGATTAATGTACCAATACCCCATGCATGGATTCGAATGATATCGATTTCACATCTCTGACATACAGTACAGTGTGCTGGCGAATGCAGACGCAGCAGCCCTTGCAAGAGGCTGCATTATTGCCCTCAAGTCTTCAACCATCACGGTACCTGCACCCTATGCTGGGTGACTTTGCGGTGAGTCCCACTAGAGGCAGATGATATTTTCCCACTCCAGTGAGGTTAGCTTGGCCATGTGGCTCCAGAGTGCATGCTGACAGGAGCTAAACCATGTAAACACTCCATCTCGATTATTTATTGCCTCACAAACATTTCTTCTTTTTTTTTTTTTTTAACATATTTTATTGATTTTTTACAGAGAGGAAGAGAGAGAGAGAGAGAAAGTCAGAAACATCGATGAGAGAGAGAGACATCGATCAGCTGCCTCCTGCACGCCCCACAGTGGAGATGTGCCCGAAAGCAAGGTACATGCCCCCGACCGGAATCGAACCTGGGACCTTTCAGTAAGCAGGCCGACGCTCTATCCACTGAGCCAAACCAGTCTCAGCACAAACATTTCTTAATGGAAGTCTTACAGTCATCAGAGTATCATCCCCATTTTATAGATCAAGAAACTGAGGCTCAGGGATAACAAGTACAGTAACTTTCTTTAGTCAGTGCCCGGCTTTTATACATATGAGCTACTGAAAATGTGTACGGGAGTCAAATGTTTCTAGGGATGAGGGAGAAGAGGTATCCCCCAGTTATAAGAACACTATGAATTCCTGTTCCTGCATCACCTTTGACGATATGCCCCCTACACTTTGTGCATGTCCTTTCTTGTGCTCTTTTCCTTCCCAAGTAAATATGGTTTGCCGGCTTACATCAGTAAGTGTCAAACTGAAGCTAAAAATTTACTGATCTGTCTGCCCCATGTTCTCCCTCTTGGTTCTTAATAGTGTTACATTTCTGAGGGCTATTTCTCTCCGCATAAATACCAAGGTTATCAATTTTCAATTTCCCACTTATTTTTATAGAACAGTGAAGGGGAAAATGAAATAAAAGAACTATCATCCAGGGGGAAAAAAAGAGCTAACATTCGTTAAGCACCTGACTATTTTGTGCAATACCCATAAAAAGACGTGTAGTGCGTTCATAATCGTGTATGCTGCATTATGAAGTATTCTCTTGAAAAGAGAGAAATTCTGTTTTGATTAGGCATGGATGAGAACCCAATCTTCCACTTAGAAATTTACATGTCTCAGGCTTAAAGGAATTTTCCACAGGCGGGGTTCTGCCTTCCTACATTTCAAGCCTGGTTTATCTCCCCTACCCACTCCCCTCTGGTGCCCGTCTCTGTTGGACACTCTGAAAGTACAGTGACCTCTAGCCCTGCCCCTTCGGGTTATGACTATGGAAGGGTGTCATGGTGGGTGGTAGGAGCATTCTGGAAGCCATTCTCACACTAGGCCTTTGGCAATAGTGTAACTATACATACCATATTTTCCGGCATATAAGACGACTGGGCATATAAGACGACCAGGCATACAAGACGACCCCCCACTTCTCCAGTTAAAATATAGAATTTGGGATATACTTGCCCTATGACACCCGGCGAATAAGATGACCCCCGACTTTTGAGAAGATTTTCCTGGGTTAAAAAGTCGTCTTATACGCCGGAAAATACGGTAATCATTTCACTAGATCCAAACTAAATGGTTCCCTTAGGCCAGAACCCCAAAACATCCATGACCATTTCAGTGCCACCTGACATGAGGGAACATCAAAGGGAGACGAAACATTAAACTATCTTCCTTATGAAAATTATATATGCAATTTCATAGCTAGGGGCCTCCCTGGGGCCGGTCCCCTGTGCCCATGTAGCTGAACTTCAGTAACTTCACAGTAATCCACCTGAGTGAGGTTCAACCGGAGTCATCTGGACTCTGTCACCAGGAATGGGCCGTGTGGGAGAAGGGGTGGTAAGAGAGATGGGAGTGTTAATAGAAAAAGCACGTGCCTGGCTGATGACCTAGTTCAGGGGTCAGCCAATGAGGATGCACGGGCCAAGTCAGGCCCATGGCCTGTTTTGGGGGATTACACTCATCCACCTGTGTCCTGCCTGCAGCGGGTTTTGCTCTGCAATGGCAGAGCGGAGTGGTTGCATCAGAGACTGGCCCACGAAGCAGAAAATATTCACTATTTGGCCTTTTATGGAAAAAAGGTGGGGGTGGGGGCGGGAATTGTGGTCTGAAAAAGAGGAAAAGGAGCCGAAACCGGTTTGACTCAGTGGATAGAGCATCAGCCTGCGGACTGAAAGGTCCCAGGTTTGATTCTGGTCAAGGGCACATACCTTGGTTGCAGGCACATCCCCATTGGGGAGTGTGCAGGAGGCAGCTGATAGATGTTTCTCTCTCATCGATTTTCTAACTCTCTATCTCCTTTTCTCTCTGTAAAAAAATCAATAAAATATATTAAAAAGAAAAGAAAAAGAGGAAAACGAGGCAAGAAAAAGCTAGCGCTAGATTCAGGTGATTGGGATCTCATTCCGGCTCCATCATGTCATGACTGTGTGCCTTTGGGAAAGTTTCTGGACGTTTCTGAGCCTCAATTTCCTCGCCTGTAAATGGGGGTAATAGTTCTTCTGTCGTCATCTGCTGTGGGCATTAAAGGAAGCCCGGTATGTAAAATGTCGGCACGGGGCCTGACATAATGCCAGGGCTTTAAATATCAGAGGCTATTATTAGCCGGCAGCCACAAAGATGCCAGTTTTTTTGTTCAGATACTGTTGGCTTCCGCAGAAGGATTTTGTGTGTGCAGTGGAGCCTGTGGTTCGAGGCTAGCGGTTTGTTCCCCGAGGGGTTCTCTTTGTTGTATTCCACAGGGAGGCAGCTGGAATAGCCCCGGGCAGTTTGGATTTGATTAGCATCATCTTGTTTCTCTCCAGGGACTCACCACTCAATAGCACAACCAAGGCCCAGATCCTTTTCCTCCTCTTCAACAGGCTCACCATTTTCTCAGAGGCAAGCAAATTCTCTAATCCAATCACTCATTCACCCCTCTTTTAGAAGAATTTCTGGCTTTTCTAAGGAAATATCAGCTAAGCTGACCCTTCTACTATACAGTTGCCACCCTGCCTCTCCCTCTTTCTTTTCTTTTCTTTTAATATATTTTTTATTGATTTTTTTACAGAGAGGAAGGGAGAGGAATAGAGAGTTAGAAACATCCATGAGAGACATCGATCAGCCGCCTCCTGCACGCCTCCTACTGGGGATGTGCCGCAACCAAGAAACGTGCCCTTGACCGGAATCAAACCTGAGACTTTTCAATCGCCGGCGCTCTAGCCACTGAGCCAAACCAGTTTCGGCTTCCTCTTTCTTTACATATTCCAGATCATTCTTCCTCGTCCAGTGGAATGATTTACTCAGGAATAAATCTGAATCAGCCAAAATACTTTTGGCTGCAAATAAAAGCAAGCCCAACTTGATTTGGCTTAAGGAATGAGGACATTTCTTAGTTGATTAGCTCTCATGACCCTAAATCCAGAGGTGGGATGGTTCCAGAGCTGGGGACTCCGGAAGCTCAGAAGCATCAACAAAGGCGTGTTCTATCCATGGTACAGTGGTACCTTGAGATACCAGTTTAATTCGTTCTGTAACATTGAGGCTGGGAAACAATGAGACGCTCGAGTCGAGGTAAACTGGTGGGTCGTGTGCAGCCAGCCGATCCGTGCGATGACTCCTATCTCAAATGTTGCTCGTATTTCAAAGCAAAAATCCTTGCTCCATGGCTCGTATCTCAAAAATCTCGTATGTTAAGGCACTCGTATCTCGAGGTACCACTGTATTGGCTTATTCTCTTGGGTGGCCTCCCTCATGGTCCCAGGATGGCGCCCAGCTGCAGTGGTCACCTGCTGATTGCAACCTCAAGAGCAGAGGTCAATTTCCATGAGGCTAATGACACTTAAGCTTCCCGGTCCCTCACTTTCATACATCCCTTCAAGGTCTAGCATTGTGCTCAAGTGGCCATATCCTTTTTTGAAATTTTCAAAAATAAGAGGTATATGTTCTTTTTTTTACCAAAATGTGCATGCATTTTATAAGCTTTAGACCCCCCCAAATCTGGACCCACCTTGCTCTTGAGGTAGAAAAAGAGAACTGTCCTATTGTGGGGCCCTTTTATAAGAACAAAAACGTTTCCTGAGAGAACTCCTCTTCCCCTACCACGTTCTTCCCTTCGCAGCTCATTGGCCAAAGTTGCATTCCATGTCGTGCTTTAATTGTTAGTTGGTGCGCTGGTCCAGGATATCTGAGAAGCAGGTGCTGAGATGAGATTAAACATACTGGTTCTGTCCAGACTTCCCTGGTGGGATAGTCTCATAGCTCCTTGAACTTCCCTTGTCATCCCAGTTATTATAACGTTTGTGTCATGCTGGTCACTGATGCTCACACCTGAGCAGCATGTGCGCAGATGGTAGATGCTCAGGATGGGCAGCATATGGTAGATGCTCTTTCTATATGAGTTAATAAATGAAGTGAAATGAATTCCGGGGAGTACACACACACACACACACACACACACACACACACACACACTGGTATACTAGTATATATGTATGTGGTTGTCTAAATGCTTCTATTCCATTTATTGAATGCTTCCTTTATGCCAGCATATATAGGAAATTTTGCCAACAGTATTGGGAAACCAGTAGTAGCAGTTCCATATTGTAGTGAGGATACAAAAGTCTCTGTTTTAAGGCTACTAATTAGTAGAAGCAAGATTCGAATCCTAGGTAACTGATTCTAAAACGTATGGCCCCCAATCACATTCATTCATTAAGTCATTCAACAAATATATACTTACTGCTTACTGTGTGCCAGGTACTGTTGTAATAACCATATATCCTGTGTCAAGACAATCTTGCTCAAACCAGAAGACTTAAGTTTTTTAAAAATATATTTTTATTATTTTTTTACAGAGAGGAAGGGAGAAGGATAGAGAGTTTTCTACATCGATGAGAAAGAAACATCCATCATCTCTCTCCTCCACACCTCCTACTGGGGATGTGTCCACAACCAAGGTACATGCCCTTGACCAGAATTGTACCTGGGACCTTTCAGTCCACAGGCCAACGCTCTATTCACTGAGCCAAACTGGTCAGGGCAAGACTTAAATTTTGGCAAGTGAAGGGTAGCACAAAGAAATTAAAATACACATGCCCTATCTCTTTTTTGTGTGTATTTTTCTTCTGAAAGAAGAACCTGCCTGTATGTCTGCAGTGTCATGTGGCGTATTTAAATTTATCAATGTTTCATTCACAGACATATTATTTGTTGGATGAGATTATAATTGCTGGAGATTAGGAGACACTCATTATTGAGTTCCAACTGTAAGCTTGCCTGCAGTTAGGACAATGATGGGTATACTGAGCTCAATAAATGCCTATTGAATGAAACAGAATTAGTATCAGTCAAGGTTTTTGGCTGCGATCAATAGGAACCTGCCCAGAGTGATTTGTGCAGGAAAGGAATTTATTGGAAGGATATAACTCCCAGAATCAGCTTCATAACATAGGCAGGAACAATGAGAAGTTGGATAGAAAAAATACAGCCAAAGTCATAGCTGGTTGAGCGACTACCATTGGCACCATCACCGGCCATTCAGTCTACCATTGCTGGACACAGATGCTGATGTTCCCTGCAGTAATACTGTATCATCTAGGTTATGCTGTGGTAACAAACAGCCCTGACACCGCAATGGCTTAAATGACAATGATTCATTTCTCATGCCCATTATATTTCTGCAATGGTGGGCAGGGTGACTCTGCTCATTAAGAATGACTTAAAGTCCGAGGCCAATGGAGGCCTTCTATGATTCCAGAACCAGGAAAATGGAAGGGCATGAGGACAATGGCAGCGAACGAATTTAACCAGCTCTTAAAGTTTCTTTCTGATGTAACACATGTCCTTGCCCCTCACATTCCACTGGCCAAAGCAAAGTTCATGACCAGGCCTAATTTCCTAGGGGACAGGGAAATGCAACTCTATTAAGTGCCCGGAATGAGAATTTTTGCATTTGTGATCGGCTTTGATGATCGTACAAGTTCCAATACCACTTCCACCACAAATGCTTGCTCAATACAATAGCTCTGTATTTGGCAGGACATCTAAAATTCAAAATTCTGGTGGGAATATCCCACCAGCCAAGGTGAGGTCAAGTCCAGTGCTTAATCAGGGAGGCACATGAGGGAGGGTACCTGCCAGTCAATCCAAGGTCCACAAACACGCCAGAATTCTTCCCTATCTCTTTTGGTTAGAACCTGTACTGCTGATCAATGAAGCCTGCTTCTCCCAAGGTGATGCATTATGAAAGGGGTCCCCAGATTTGGACTAAAATCTAAGCTCTTTAAGGAGATAGTGCTAGGTACTCAAAACATATCATTTTAAAGAATAAATTAATAAAGGAATTGTGTCTTATTTATTCTTATGCCCAAGGACCTAGCACTCAATACAAATTAGTTCTACGTGTTTCCTCAAGTGTTTTTTCTAAATGAGAAAGCTGTTACTTAGGAGGCTAAATAAGTTTGAAAAATGCTGGGTTCAGGCAGTCAATCTTTGGGGGAGGCAGCCTCTAAGCCAGTCAATGATCACATCTCCCATCAGCACACCCTTGGGGAGCACCCTTGCCTGGATTGGACTTATTGATTCATATTTAACAAACAGCAGAAGTGATGAAACATCAGCTCCAATATCCTGTATTTGGCAGGACATCTAACACACAGAGAGAAAGCAGGTGTTAATATCCTGTATAATAAAAGGCTAATATGCAAATTGACTCGGAATGGCTGGTCTCTATGACGTGCACTGGTCACCAGGGGACAGGCGCTCAATGCAGAAGCTGGCCTCTGGTGGTCAGTATGTTCCCACAGGGGGAGCACCACTCAGCCAGAAGCTGGCCTGACAGCTGGGGAGTGCAGCAGCAGTGGTGGGAGCCTCTCGCGCTTCTGTATCAGGCTAAGGATGTCAGACTACCTGCTTAGGCCAGACATCCTCCAAGGGATCCCGGACTGCAAGACGGCGCAGGCCAGGGAGAGACCACCCCCCCCCCGCCCCCCCCAGTACATGAATTTCGTGCATTGGACCTCTACTAGTTAGGATATAAAAAGACTGGAGCTTCTATCTCGGGTGACTTCTCTTGCCCATTTGTTCAGAGGGAGGCCAGCTGTCATGCTGTGAGCTGTCCAGGTGACAAGGAACTGAAGCCTCCAACCAACAGTCGGCGAAGACCTGAGGTTAACCAACAGCTCTAAGTGATCCTGAGACGACTACACCTCAGCCAACTCCTTGATGGTAGCTTGTGAGACCCTGAGCTGAAAGCGACCTTCCCTTTAACTGTGCCTGTTTTTTCTTGACCCACAGAAACCGTGAGATGAAATGTGTGCTCTTTTACACACTGATTTTGGGGGGAATTCTGTATCAGCCATAGATAACTAGAACATCCCTCCCCTATATCTCTAATAGCCCTATGTGAAGCTCTTTGGGACACAGTAGTGAGCACCACAGACCTAATTTCCGCCCTTGTCGAGTTTAAATTAGTTTAAACAGGTTTCTCTGCTACGGGAATAGACAGTCTTGAATATGCAAATGTTTGCCATGAATCTCTAGGAGCCAGAGAATGGGTCTCTTAACTTGTAAACATTTTTCCCTTTGCATTTCATAGGCCTAATGTTTTATGAACCACACACTGGAAAATTCTCTATTAGCTCAACGAGTCAATGAATTAAAGTTATAATTTTAAAAGGCTTAAGCTCCCCCTGAAAAACAGTTCAGAGCACACCCCTCCTGCCCCCGCTTTGTTTATTATAGGCCTAATAGCTATTCTTTCCCTGGACCCCATGCGCCCGTTCACTAATTTACTTAGCAAACACTGACTGATCACCGGCTCCATCGGGAGACGCTGCCAGCATCGCCTCGTTGCTGGGGCGATGGGGCTGCCATCTATCTCCGGAAGTATATTCGGAAACCCACTAATGGTTTCGTTTTTGTGAGTGATGGTTTAAGTCACAATATTTGGGCAAAGCGGAAAGGAGGAAAAGAATGGGACTGGCTGATGTTCAAACCCAACCCTTGCTGCAAACAGCAACGTGTATTGAAGCCAGCATTGTCCTCCAGGAGAGGAGACATAATCAGTATTGAAGCGGCGCCCGAAGCACTTCATCGGACTGTATTTAAGACGTTTAAAGAGCTCTTGGAACAAATAAAGCCCTGAAAAGATCTTTCCAATTGAGATGAATTCTTGGCATGCTTTCCCCTCAACGACCGCTGCTCTCCGCTCCGCAGCCCGCTGCAGAGAAGCCGGGAAAGCAGGGCTTTTGTCTTAATTGTCTAACGCGGACCAAGTGTTTCAGATTTGGGATGGAGAGCAGGAGGGAAGAGGACACCGAGTGTATGAAACAGATTGAAATTGCCCTGGTGCACTGCTCCTTAAGAATTCACGTGTCATTTCCAGATGCAAGGAGGTAGCAAATGACCCGGGAGCCGTGTCTCAGCAAACAATGCCTCCTGTCTATCCTGGGAAGGCAGGTGGCGTCCCGTCTAGAAGTAAGCAGCCCTGGAGTGGGCTAAGGTGCAGAGACATTAGGTGGATGGGAGGGCCAAGACCGGTTTGGCTCAGTAGATAGAGCGTCAGCCTGCGGACTGGAAGGTCCCAGGTTCGATTCCCGTCAAGGGCATGTACCTTGGTTGCGAGCACATCCCCAGTGGGGGGGCGTGCAGGAGGTGACTGATCGATGTCTCTCTCTCTCATCGATGTTTCTAACTCTCTATCTCTCTCCCTTCCTCTCTGTAAAAAATCAATAAAATATATATATATTTTTAAAAAAGGACGGAAGATTTGGAAGTAAAACTCGGAGATCAGAGAGAAAAGAGAGGATGGCGTGTATCCTCAAGAGGGCAGGATCCTTTCTAACCTGCCAACCTTAAATGAAAGAATTGACAAATATAACCACAAGAAAATAAAAATCTTATGCAAGCTAGCAAGTTAATTAGTTAATGAATGAATTAATTAAAAAGAGGGGTATGGCAAGCTCTGGAGAATTACCTTCAATATATGACAAAGAGAGAATATTTTTAAATCTATAAATAGTTCTTGCTGAAACCGGTTTGGTTCAGTGGATAGAGCGTCGGCCTGCGGACTGAAAGGTTCCAGGTTTGATTCCGGTCAAGGGCACATACCTCGGTTGTGGGCACATCCCCAGTGTGGGGTGTGCAGGAGGCAGCTGATTAATGTTTCTCTCTTACCAATGTTTCTAACTCTCTATCCCTCTCCCTTCAAATCTCTGTAAAAAATCAATAAAATATATATATTTTAAAAATAG
The DNA here is from genome assembly GCA_011751065.1 of Lasiurus cinereus. Classification (NCBI taxonomy): domain Eukaryota; kingdom Metazoa; phylum Chordata; class Mammalia; order Chiroptera; family Vespertilionidae; genus Lasiurus; species Lasiurus cinereus. Next base: position 1,764,008 of record JAAGEH010000109.1, read on the forward strand.
TTCTTAATCATTAAGGAGAAGACAAGCATCTTAGGACTTATCCCCGCCCCACCCCCAAAGGAAATGATGTAAACAGGGAATTCTTACAAGCAAAGACATGAAAGAGAAATATGTGATCAAAACTCAACTTCAGGGGTGATCACATAAATGTTACCTACTATATGGAGGGGTAATAGCATAATGGTAAACACTATAAAGAATATATAACATACACACACACACACACACACACACATACACTATTGAGAGACTAGGTAATGGCACAGTCTCTGGATTCAAGCTGCCTGGGTGGCTGCTCCCACGTTGTGTGACCTTCAGCAAGCTGCTGACCCACTCTGCCTCAGTTTCCTCATCTGTAAAACGAAAGTTCTAGGGTTGTTCTAAAGGGTGGGCAAGTTGATATGTGTTATACACTTGGGATAGTACTTGCATATCAGGTATGGCATATAAATGTTAGTGGTCACTATCTCTCTTATTAAATTGATAAATATAACAAGTGAGTGTAGCAGAGGTGTCAAAGGAATGGAGACAGAGACTCCTGTACACTGCTGGTGGATACCATTGGTACAGCCTTCTTGGAGGGCAATTAGCATCATGCAACAGGCTTTTAGAATATTGCATTGCCTTGGACCAAATTCCATTGTAGGGTTGTTTTTTTTTTTCAAGGAAATAAGAAGTCAAATATATAATGAAGTAGCTGTAACGATTTTTTTTCAGAGCTATGTATAATTATGCAATACTGGAAGAATCTAAATGCCCAACAATAATAGATTAATTGAACAAATTATCGGACATCTGTTCAGAAGAATTCTATGTGGTAATCAGATGCTATCAGGCAAAACCACTCTGAAGGACCCTTTGGGGACTCTATTTTAGAAAACTTTATTATATCACTGTTATTTCTTGGTTGTGATAATGGTCTTGTAGCTCCTTACAGGAGAATGTAGGATACATGCTAAAGTGTCATGAACTTTGCAGCTTACTTTCAATTAGGTCAGAAAAAAAAAGAACATATATCTCATAATCACACACACACACACACAGACCCCTCTCACACACACAGAGAAAGCAGGTGTTAGTAATGGTGAATCAGGCTAAAGTCTGGATGGGGTGTTTATAGAGTTTTCTGTTTGAAATTCTACAAGATAAAAAGTTGAGAAAGTGTAAAAAAAATTGAGGACAGAAAAAAAAATGATAAATTTTAATGAAAAAAGTAGTTCACAAATTTATATATATACTATTCTCATTTTTTATGAAAAGATTAGGATTAGCTAACAGTAGCTGGTGTTTATTGGAGCTGATCTGTGCCAGGCACTGTGACAAAGTGCTTACATGCATTGTCTCTGTAGTAAAACCTATGAGGCATTATGATTTCCCCATAAAAATATTAATAGATGGAAACTCAGAGGTTAAAAACTTATCCAAAACCACATACATAGCCAGCCACTGGTTCTTAAACATGGGTCTTTATGACCCCAGTTCCACACTCTTAACTCTTACTCTATTGCACAGAGAAAACAGAAGGCTCCTGACAACATCAATAATTATAGTTAATTATTATCAATAAAGGCTGTAATGGATGGACATTTAAAGAAGCAGAACAAAGAAAGGCTAGTTCTAGAGGGCAGAACCGGAGAAGTGTGGTAATTCTTAACATTTGAGATGGGCTTTGAAGGGTGCATAGGAGTCCAATATATGAAGGGAAAAAAAAGGCATTCCATGTAGAAGGAGCAGCATGAATGAAGAGTCCATGTATTTAAGAAACTATACTTAGTCTGTAGGGAGTATGGAGCTAGGTAACCAGGGCAGATAGCGAAAGAGATAGGACAGAGACCAGAACTACTCCTTTCCTCTGGTGATGGGAGTTGTTTTAGAAAAATAGCCCAGGCAGCAGAGTAGAAGTGAGTCTGGACAGGAGAATGAGACTGGCAGTGGGGAGGCTGGCAGTGGGGAGACTGGTTGTGGGGAACAGTCCCAACAGGAGGCAATGGATGAGTTTACCAGAATAAGGGCAGCGGGAACAAGAGGGAACAGTCAAAGCCTCCTCCTCTGAAAGTCCGCAGCATTACCCTGGGACACTCCATGATAGACACATGTCTGGAAGCATCATCGTCCTGAACTTGTCCTTTGCTTGTCTGTGCTCATGTCCACACCTGCCCTTCTCCTGCTCTGCTTTGTTTACTTTATAGCCAGGAACTACCTTTCTCAGACCCCCTCACCTTCCAGCTTTCTATTGGGTTTGACCAAAGGAAGGATTGGAACAGTGGTTCTCAACCTCTCTAATGCCTCAACCCTTTAATACAGTTCCTCATGTTGTGTTGACCCCCAACCATAAAATTATTTTTGTTGCTACTTCCTAACTGTAATTTTGCAACTGTTATGAATCGTATCTGTGTTTTCCAATGGTCTTAGGCGACCCCTGTGAAAGTGTTGTTCGACCCCCAAAGGGGTCTCGACCCACAGGTTGAGAACCGCTGGATTAGAAGAAGGTGAAGGTCCAGGAGGAGGGGACAGGGTAGGGGTTTTCAGTCCCTCTCTCTGCCTCCAGTTGTGTTCCTGGCAGCAGCTGTGTCTCAGACCAGAGCCCAGACCCCAACGGGGAGCTCCCTCTCCATGTGGCTCTAGCTCCTGTCAGATGGCTTGTCTTCTGGACTCTGGTGACATCTCTTCCCCATCCCTTCAGCCCTGGAGATGGCAGAGCCTTCCTGCTGACGCTCCTTTTCTGGATGTCTCCTTCCTGTCCCACATCTCTCCTCAGTTCTCCCATCCACTCTCCAACTGATTCTTCGCATCCAATTCCTTCGGATTGAACCTAGAATGGTTTCTGTGTCCTGGCTGGATCCCCTCTCCATTCCAGAGCAGAAGTTCCTCATGAACAGAACTGTATTCTCCGTTTTTAGAATTCCATGAGGATAGAGCAATGATCGGATTCATGGGCCCTAGGAACCGCCCTGGATGGAATCTGGGGTCAGTGAACCCCAATATTATATAGCAGTTGTATATACAAGGCACGTATAGGCGCACACATGCACTTTCCTAGGGAGAAAGCTGGCAGGTTCACCAGTTTATCAAAGGACATGAAAAATCACTGCGATGAAGACCACACTCACCTTGGGATTTGCTCTGAGAGGTGCAGCTATACCCACGTTAAAAAGTTACTTGTCAAGCTCTTTGAGCGGAGTGACCTATCTGCCCTGCCAATGGGCAAGCTATTAAGTTGACCCCGTGATTCTTTCTTGCAGGAGGAAGTTCAGAAGAAGTGGGCCCACACTTCCCTTTCTGGCGGGGAGCGGGTTGAAATTGGCGGGGACTCACCTCTAGTCCCTCTACCCAGTAACAGCCCTCCACTCACAAAGACATTTAAAACAAAATATTTTATTGATTTTTTACAGAGAGGAAGGGAGAGGGATAGAGAGTTAGAAACATCGATGAGAGAGAGAGACATCAATCAGCCGCCTCCTGCATGCCGCCTACTAGGGATGTGCCTGCAACCAGGATACATGCCCTTGACTGGAATCGAACCTGGGACCCTTCAGTTCGCAGGCCAACGCTCTATCCACTGAGCCAAACCGGTTTCGGCCACAAAAACATTTTGCAGAGCAAAGGGATCGTCACTGAGCTTCACGCACACGGACTATGCATTGAGGGAAAAGCTGATATTTGCAAGGAGCTCGCTCAGAAATGGTGCAGCGAAACATACATAATCTGTTAATTCAGGTGTGTAATCCTTGAACTTTCCCTTTACTGACACTCATCGCACTCGCCGTTCTTATGGCTGTCTGTCTTTGGACAAAAAGCTCAACCAGAGCAGTACCCAGGAGGGAAGTGAAGATACCATAGCAACCCTCCCCTCCTTCCCAACCCCCCTCCACACACACACACACACATCGCTGTGTCTGACCTGTAATAAAAGTAACCAACACTAGTGAGCATTTACAGGGCTGGCAGACTTTTCTAATGATCTTATTTAATTCTCACAGGCAACCTACGGGCACATGGAATTGTTCCCAATTAAAGATGAAGAACGCAAAGCTATCATTCAGAATTGAAGGGCAGATAAAGAGCTTTGCAGATAAGAAAAAGCTAAAGGAGTTCATCAACTCCAAATCAGTATTCTATGAAATGCTGAAAGGTACTCTTTAAGAAGAGGAAGAAGAAAAAGGTAAAAGATAAAAAATTAGGAAAAACAAATACATATCTATCAAGTGAATCTAAAAATTAAGTGAATTAAAAATTGGATGAACAGAATAAACTAGTGGATATAATAGAATCAGGAGCACAGAAAGGGAGTGGACTGATCATTCTCAGAGGGAAAGGGTTGAGGGGGGTGCAGGGAGAGACTGGACAAAAATCATAGACCAATGGATGAGGTCAATGGGAGGGAGGTAAGAGTAGAGGGAGGGGTGGGAGCCGGGTGGAGGGGAGCTATGGAGGGGGAAAAAGAGAAACAAATGTAATAATCTGAATAATAAAGATTTAACTAAAAAAAAAATAAAGATGAAGAACGAAGGCGTGGAGAGGTTGAAGAACTGGCTCACAGTGACATAGTCAGGAAGTAGCAGGGTCACGCTTCACGCCCACATGGCCTTGCTACTCACACACAGTAGATGTGTGGGAAGCATGTGATGAAGCCCCCACCATGGGTGAGTCCCCCTGAATGAGGCTAGTTCACGTTCTGGTTGTCGGGTGAGTTGCTATCCTTGTTGATTGATTTCTAGAATGCTGAAGGATAAAGAATTATATAAGAGTTTCTCTGATTGACAGGTAGGCTTCCAAATAATGGGCAGAACATAATTTAATTTTCTTTGGGATAATAGCTTTCTGACTCTGGTAAAAAATGATACGTGTTTATCATAAAAAAGTTCAGAAGTACCAAGGAGAAAATTAAAAATCACCAGAAAACAAAAGACAGCAGGGATAGAAGTAGGATCAATAAAACTCATTCAAAAATCACCAGAAATCCAACCAACTAGGTAGAGTGGTTATCGTCATCATTCCAGGCAAGTTCACAGGCGTAGACAGACACACCTCAGAGACATTGTGAGTTGCTCACAGACCACTGCAATAAAGCAAGTCACGATTTATTTTCTATTTTTTTTTGTTTTTGCTGATGGAGGGTTGTGCAACATCTCTGAAGCACCATAGTGCAAAGAGCAATAAAACAAGGCACAGCTGCCAAAACCGGTTTGGCTCAGTGGATAGAGTGTCGGCCTGCAGACTGAAAGGTCCCAGGTTCGATTCCGGTCAAGGGCATGTATCCTGGTTTCGGGCACATCCCCAGTGTGGGGCGTGCAGGAGGCGGCTGATCGATGTTTCTGACTCTCTATCCCTCTCCCTTCCTCTCTGTAAAAAATCAATAAAATATATTAAAAACAAACAAAAAAAGGCACAGCTGTATACATCTTTAGCTTTACGTAAAGCATTTTACATAAATGGGATCATATCGTATGTGCAATTCCCAAACCTCTTTTCAAACATTTCTTCTCTAATCAATGTGTCGTGGGAGTAAAGATCACCATCATTACTCTTTGTCCCTGCTTCTATTCCCTTGGATGAATTACTGTTAACTCATTTCACCAGGCCTATTGAAAAGCACTGAGGTTGCTTCCCATAGTCCTATGTTAAAACAACACTACCAAGAGCATCCTGTATACTTTTTTTTAAAAAAAAGTATATATATTTTATTGATATTTTACAGAGAGGAAGGGTGAGGGATAGAGAATTAGAAACATCCATGAGAGAGACATCGATCAGCCGCCTCCTGCACGCCCCCTACTGGGGATGTGCCCGCAAACAAGGTACATGCCCCCCACCACAATGGAACCTGGGACCCTGCAGTCCACAGGCCGATGCTCTATCCACTGAGCCAAACCGGTTTCGTCATCCTGTATGCTTTTTGAAAACATTCACAAGGATCATCCTGGATAATAGCAGAAGATGTGATTTCTGGGAAATCATAAGGAACGAACACACACTGACATTTTGGTACATATTGGCAACCTGGCTTCCTGAAGATTGCCTCAATTTATGCTTCATCGTGATTCATATTCATCATGATGACTACTTTACAAATCTCTGCTAATCTGATAGGCAAAATAATCCCAGCACCTTCATTTCTCTTTTTATGTTTAAATCTCTAGTAAATGTTCACTGTGTGTCTGTATTTCCTAGAGGATAACACACACAAGGCTTCTGGATTTGAAGAAGAGAGTTCTTTAGGCACAGAGAGAGCCATCTCAGCATTCTTATGGCAGTTTGAAAACAGAAACAACCAAACGGGGATTCGAAATTCTCCAGTTAAGGTATAAACACAGCTTGGAATATTTTGCAGCCACACCGACCAGACTATTTTGGATGAATATTGAGTAGCCTGGGGAATGATTATTCTATCAGGTTGGAGGAAATTTCTTGAGGAAAAATATTAAAATGGCAAAATAACCTGCAGTATAACTCTGTCTCTTAAAATAGGGGCTTAGAAGCAAAAAGATGGGGCAAATTAGGAAGATCAGAGGAGAAGAATGGAGTCGTTCAGGTTGTTCATGTTGTGACTTCCGTGAGGTGGAACTTTGGATGATTTAAATTTCCTTTCTCTTACTTTGCAGACACTGAGTTCTCTACTAGCATGGGGCTAATATTTAACATTTGATTGATGTGTTTGCCATCTTCAGTGTTTTTTCAGGTCACTCAGACTCAGACCCTTAACGTTATCGTTAATGATTTCTTTCTTTTCTTAAATCCTTCCCCGGGGGTATTTTTTTCCACTGATATTTTTTGTAGAGAGTAAAAGGGAACGAGGGGAGGTGAGGAGGGGGAGGGGGAGAAAGAGAGAAAGGAAGAGAGAGAGAAAGAGAGGTGAGAGAGACACATTGATTGATTGCCTCTCCATCCCCTACCCCCCACTGAGGCTGGGTATTTAGCCTGCAACCAAAGTAGGTGCTTTTGACCAGGAATCAAACCCACAACCCTTCAGTCCTTGGGCTGACACTCTAACCCCGTGGTTCTCCACCTTTCTAATGCCTCGACCCTTTAATACAGTTCCTCATGTTGTGGTGACCCCCAACCCTAAAATTATTTTTCTTGCTACTTCATAACTGGAATTTTGCTACTGTTAATGAATCGTAATGTAAATATCTGTGTTTTCCGATGGTCTTAGGCGACCCTGCTAGCGGTTCTCCATCGGCAGAAAACTGACAGAGGCTGTACTGGAACCCAGGTGGACCTGGTGCGACCAGAAGAACATGAACCCGTGATAAGCCTGTTGCTTCCCAGCCTCTTTTTCCCTCTGCACAAGGCTTGTCCCCGGTTCTCTTGCTGTTTGCACTCTGCTGAGTGGCCGTCACTCAAGCATTACCAGCACATAGATGGCAGCTGAAGGCATGGTAGTGGAGGAGCTCACGGGGTCAAGTGCATAGAAGAGAGAAGGTCTTGGGAACAAACCCTGAGCTACAGAGATGGAGACACCTTCCCAGGTGTCTACAGGTCTGGGCTGGGTGAAGAGCAGGCAGTATTCACAGGGGCTGATCATCTTGGAGCTGAATCATAGAGGATGAGAAATTCACCAAGAGGAGAAGAGAAAGACAAGTGTCCTGAGCAAAGGGAACAATATCTGCAAAGGCATAAAAGCTACAAGGGACAGCCTGGTGACATGAAAAACCAGCAAAGGATTTCAGGATAGCTAGAGCACAGGGTATGTGTGGGTGTGTCTGTGTGCTCATTCATGAGTGTGCAAGTGTCTGTGAGTATATCCGAGTATCTGTTTATTAACAGGTGTGCATGTATCTGTAGTGTGTGAATATATCTGTGTCTGTGTGTCTACGTATGGGATGATGGAGAGGCTACCAAGGAAGGCAGGGTTCAGATCATAAGATCATCTGTATTAGATGGGTTTCCAGATATATATATATATATATCATATCTTATTGGCTCTGTCTTTAGAAAAACAGAAAAAATATAGTTTTATTATGAGTAATTGGCTCATGGTATTATAGAGGCTGAGAAGCCCCCTTAATTTGATGGTTGCAAGCTGGAGACCCAGAAAAACCGGGGGTGTAATTTAGTCCAAGCCTGAAAAGCGGAGAATCAGGGGAGCAGAGGATGTCAATTCCATTCTAAGGGCTGGAGATGAGACAAGTGTCCCAGCTGAATCCGAGATGGGAAAAACCACGTGGGAGAGGCAATCGACCGAGTCCACAGGTTCAGATGCCAACTGCTTTTATGGGAAACCCCTCCGAGACAGACCCAGAAGCCATGTTTAGACGGCCACTCGAGTTAACACATACAATTAACCATCACAATCCCTTCGGAAAGGCTTTGGCTATTACAGAAAGCGAGTCTGGGAACAGAGTAAAGAGCTCAGTGAAGGGCAGCTAATCAGTACCAACTCGGTTTACCTCGAGGGCAAGGGGGAGCCTTTTAAGCTGGTCTTGAGAGGAATTATTACAAGATCAGAACTGCTTTTTGAAGGTTCTTGGGCTGGATGGTTTAGAGACAGAAGAAGCCAGAGAGAAGGAAACCATGTGGCAGAATATAATGATAGTCAAAGTGAGAGAGGATGAGATACGTGTTCGGAGGGTAGCTACAGGGCGAGGGTGGTTCATCTGGCCATCTACTGGGTTACCTGGGGAAGTCTGTTGTGGAACCATCAAACCAACACTTCAAAAGTGTGTCCTTCCTTCATCTACCCATTTACAACACATACTTACCGAGGGCGTATGCATGGGAAACCCCTGGTGACTAGGGCCTAGGCCAATGTGCAAGTTAGAAATCGTATCGGACTGAAACAACCTCCTGTTAACAAGGGCCCAGCAACCACCAGCCTTAGAAGGCATGAGGCTGTCTGTTGGTGGGGTGAGGGTGGGGTGGAAGTCAGTCCAAGTACCCTAGCCAGCATGGAAGGATCTGGGCTACTTTGTTACAGGAGGGGGCTTCTCAGCTGAAAAATCTAGCCAGCCCGAGGAAGAGGGTTTCCTATCCCAGGCGGATGTGCGGGAGCTGGGAGTACCCGGGGAAAGAAGATAGGGTTTCTGACCTGGTGGGTGGAGACAAACAAGGCCATGCCATTTGACATAAATGCATCCAAGTCATGCATATTTACTGTTTCTTTAGTCAAACAGTAAACTCCCCTCGGGGCAAAATTTACCTTTTTTTTTAAGGCTGAACTCATCAGGACAGTGAAGTGGGACCTGAGCCTTCCCTCCAGCCCCCCTCCCCTCACTCCAGGTTTGAAGGAGGGGCGCAGGCAGGGTCTTGGCTACTGAAGGTACCTAGTGAACGTGTCCTGGTGGCCAGCGGCTCAAGCCCAGAGGTCCCGCTCTCCACTGGTCTCCTCTCTCCAGCCCAGCGGTTCTCAACCTGTGGGTCGCGACCCCTTTGGGGGTCCAACGACCCTTTCACAGGGGTCGCCTAAGACCATGGGAAAATGCAGATATTTACATCACGATGCATCACAGTAGCAACATTTCATGCTTGGGGTCACCGCCCCATGAGGAACTGTATGCAAGGGTCGCAGCCTTAGGGAGGTTGAGAACCACTGCTCCAGCCGCTCAGCTCGCCTGGTTTCCTGGTTTCTTGCTTCCACCGGGGCAAACGGGCGGAAAGAGGGCCGCCCCTTCCTCGGTTTGGGGTACCCGAAGGTGAGGCAGAGTGAGGAGGGAGAAAAAACGTGCTCCGGGTAGTGAAAAAAAAAAAAAAAGAAAGGAAGTGAAATCCGAAACGCGACCCCAGGCAGACGCCGTGCAAGCACAGCCTCGGGGAGCGGACCTCGGGGAGGGCGCAGCCACCTGCCCGCCCTGCCGCCTTCCCGTCCGGGCACCAAAGCCCGAGGCTGAGGGGCAGGGACAGCAGCAGCAGGGACTTCTGCATCCCTACGCTCTCACCACCCCCCCACCCCCCAATTCTCAGGCAGCTACTCCCCACTTCCTGTAGCCCAGCTTACAGCCAGGGGGCGTGTGTGCGGGGCGGGGAGGCGCGGAGCCGAAGAATTTAAAAAAAAAGAGAAAAGAAAGAAAAGGCGGGGTCATTAGCATCCTCCGCTGCCATTGGCTGTCCTCGGGCCCTGCTTTACATACGCCCGCCCCCCGGGCGGCCCGGCGTTTGCGGGGTTCGGCCGGAGTGGGCAGCTGCCGCGGTCGCTGCTGCGCTTCAGTGCAGGGCGGGCGCTGGGAGGGCCCCGTGCGGGCGTCTGGGAGCCGGGAGCCCGGAGCCCGTAGCCCGGAGGCGGGAGCGAGCTGCCGCCGGAGCTGTGGCGGCGGCCGCGGCGGCATCCGAATTGATTTCCGTCTTCCGAACACCGAGGCGGCGCCCGGCGGCTTGTGCACCCGGCCCGGCCCTGGAAGGAGAGGTTCCGACACTTTTCATTTTATTTGGGGAAGGACGGGGAGCGTCCGGTGGTGGCCTGCTCCCCGGTGCGCCCAGCCCAGGCCCGGGCTCTGGAAGATGACTCCGGGCTCTGCCGGGGGCACCCCAGCGGCGGCGGCGGCGGCGGAAAGTAGTAGCACTTGGGAGTCGCGGCTGGTGGCAAAGTGAGCCGAGCGGCCGCGGACTCGGCTCTCTCTCTCTCTCTCTCTCTCTCTCTCTCCCCCCCCCCCACCCGCGCCCCGGCGCCCGCCGCTTCTCGCCGCTCCCGACCCCTGCCTGGCTCTCCGGCGGCCGCAGCATGAAGTGGCGCAGCGATGGCCAGGAGAGGTAAGAAGCCCGTGGTCCGAACGCTGGAGGACCTGACGCTGGACTCGGGTTATGGTGGCGCGGCGGACTCGGTGCGCTCCTCCAACTTGTCCCTGTGCTGTTCCGACTCGCACCCGGCGTCCTCCCCGTATGGCGGGAGCGGCTGGCCGCCTCTAGCTGACTCCATGCACAGCCGGCACAACAGCTTCGACACCGTCAACACTGCCCTGGTGGAAGACTCCGAAGGGCTGGACTGCGCGGGCCAGCACTGCTCGCGGCTGCTGCCGGACCTCGACGAGGTCCCCTGGACCCTGCAGGAGCTGGAGGCGCTGCTGCTGCGCCCGCGGGACCCCCGGGCCGGCCCGGCGGCCCCCGGCGGCCTGCCCCAAGACGCGCTGGCCCGGCTGTCGATGCTGGTGAGCCGGGCGCTGGTCCGCATCGCCAAGGAGGCGCAGCGCCTGAGCCTGCGCTTCGCCAAGTGCACCAAGTATGAGATCCAGAGCGCCATGGAGATCGTGCTGTCCTGGAGCCTGGCGGCGCACTGCACGGCGGCCGCGCTGGCCGCGCTGTCCCTCTACAACATGAGCGGCGCCGGCGGCGACCGCCTGGGCCGCGGCAAGTCGGCGCGCTGCGGCCTCACCTTCTCGGTGGGCCGCGTGTACCGCTGGATGGTGGACAGCCGCGTGGCGCTGCGCATCCACGAGCACGCCGCCATCTACCTGACGGCCTGCATGGAGAGCCTGTTCCGGGACATCTACGCGCGGGTCGTGGCCGCCGGGCTGCCCCGCAGTTGCAGCGGCCCCGGCTCGGCCTCCAGCTCCTCCGGCCCAGGCCCCGGCTCGGGCCCCACCGCGGCCCCCGCGGCGGAGAAGGAGCGAGAGGCCCCCGGCGGGGGAGCGGCGGGCGGCGGCGGTGCCTGCAGCGCGGCCAGCAGCGCCAGCGGGAGCAGCAGCTGTTGCGCCCCTCCGGCCGCCGCGGCCCCCGCCGCCGCCGCCGCCGCGCCCCCGCCGGCCGCCGCCAACCACCACCACCACCACCTCCACGCGCTCCACGAGGCGCCCAAGTTCACGCTGGAGACGCTGGAGCACACGGTCAACAACGACTCCGAGATCTGGGGGCTCCTGCAGCCCTACCAGCACCTCATCTGCGGCAAGAACGCCAGCGGTAAGTGGCCGCGCGAGCGCTGCCCCGCACCGCCAACTCCCGTGGCAAGTTGGCCTCGCGCCCCCCCCCTCCACTCCCGCGTCCTCCCAGCCACCCGGGCCGTCTCTTGGAGGGGACCGCCGAGCGGGAGGTGGCGGGACCCCCACCGCCTGTTGTTGGTTCGCTCCTGGGCTCCTGGGGTCCCAGGTCTGAGAGCGCGGGTTGCGCCCACTCTGCGGGGCCGGGCGGGGCGCCTGCTGCCTGCTGGCGGAGCACCCGCCGCCCTGTGAGGGGGCAGGTTTGCGATCCTGGGCGCGTAGTCCATATTTCTGCCCGAGCCCCCTCTTCCCCCCTTTATTTTTGACCTTGAAGATGCCAAATTCTCAAGCCCACGAGTTTGCCTCCCTGTGTTCGCGAGGAGGCCCTTCTTCCCTCCGCCACCCGGTTCCCCTACTTCCCCGCACCCTCGGGGGGCAGTCAGGGCCCCGGGTGGAGAGAGGCAGAACCCCAGAGAGCTGGGCTCGCTGGTCGCTGAGACAGCAGGGGAGAGGGGGGTGTGCGGAGAAGGTGTGCGGCGGGAAGACTTCTAGGTCCCAAGTTTGTCCGGAGCGGTGTTTGAGGGCCAGAGCGCACAGCTGGGTGGGTGCTGCGCGTGGACACCCCTCCCCAAGTCCGACCTCCCAGCTGGTGCGGTTCGGGGTGTCCCTGTGGCAGGAGCTGCAGCCGCTGCCCCTTGACTTAAAGGAGCACCACCGCGGGGACCCCGGCAGGAGGGGGAGTGGGGCGGGGTTCTGGAGAGGGGTGTCGTGTCCAGCAGGCCCTGTCCTTCTTCCCGAATCCCCCTGTTCTGGAGGCAGGAGCTGGGGGTGGGGGGGATGGAACCGGCAGTTCTGGCGGCAGGGGGGGGGGGGGGGGGGGGGGGGGGGGGGGTCCTCCCTGCCTGCGAAAGCCGAGCTAGACACTTCAAAGCTCCCATTTTCCACAGGAAATGGCAGCCGCGTAACTGGAGAGTCTCAAAGCGAAATAAAACTTTGTTTTCTCTGCGGCGGTTTGGCCGGAGGTTGCGTGGTGGGAGCTGAAATGCAGCCTTTCTGGGCCGATTTCATTCGTGTCGCTGCCTGTCGGGTTCCCGGGGCGGGGGGCTGAAGGGGAGAGGCGGCGGGGCGCCCGGGCGCGGCTGGGTCCCGGGGGGGTACCCGCTGTGTGCACGGGAGTGCGCGCGTGTTTGTGCAGCGCTACATGCGCGCGAGCGTGTGCGCGGCGGTGCGTGTGCGTGCGTGTGTGTGTGTGTGCGTGTGTGTGTGTGTGCGTGTGTGTGTGTGCGTGTGTGTGTGCGTGTGTGTGTGTGTGTGTGTGTGTGCGTGTGTGTGTGTGTTAGGTGTGCCGGTGAGTGCGCGCAGGAGCGAGCAGGCGCGCGGGGCCCGAGGCTCCACGGGGCACCCGCCCTCCGGCGCTCAGTCCCCGCACCTGGCTTCGATCACCGTGGGGGGAGGGGAAGGGAGGAGCCGAGCCGGTGTGTGTGGTTCTGGTGGTGTTGGGGGGTGGGGGTGGGGGGTGGGGGAGGGCGGGGTCGCGACTTCCGCCTGGATCCGGTCGACTCTTTGCCCGCGCTCTCCCCGCTCCGCTGCCAGCCGAGGGCGCCGCCCTAAAGAGAGGGCGTCTGGGAGGCTTTCCCGCCCCACCCACCTCCGAGAAATTCTGACCCAGATGGCCACACCTGGGGGAAGGCCTTGGTCTGGGCGTGCGTTTGTGCAGAAGGGGTTGGATACACCTGCAAAACCCGGGCGCTTGGATGGGGCTGGGCTGTTCCTTGCTTGGAACCCTAGCCCCCCGAAAAGCGCAGAGGGGCTGGAATTTCTTTCCACTGCGGGTGCTCGTCCGCCTTGTTCTTAGTTCCCCCATCACCATCATTCTTTAATCTTGACACCCCTCACCCCGCCCCCCCAACCCTCCTCACCCCAGTCCTTATTCCCTGCTGGAGCTGGAACCGCCTCTTATTTTTCCCCTCCAGGTTTCCTTTGGCAGGAAGAAGCAGTCCCCTTAGAGCAGCGGTTCTCAACCTGTGGGTCGCGACCCCTTTGGGGGTCGAACGATCCTTTCACAGGGGTCGCCTAAGACCATCGGAAAATGCAGATATTTACATCACGATGCATAACAGTAGCAACAGTTCATGGTTGGGGGTCACCACCACATGAGGAGCTGTATGCAAGGGTCGTGGCCTTAGGAAGGTGGAGAACCACTGCCTTAGAGGGCTCCAGCTTAGGAATCTGAGCCCCCTGCTCCACCCCTGTCTGCCATTCTCTGGAAATGATGGCTTTGGGGACTCGCTTTCCTTCCGCGGGGCCTCAGTCTCCACATCTGAAACCCAAGGGTGGAGCTCTGTAAGACACCCCTCTCCTCTTGTATCTGCCCCTGTTGGTGCTCGTAGCCTGTGTTTTCCAGCTGGTTTTACTTTTATGGTCTTTAACATCTTTTAAAGACAATGTTTGTGTTTATCCTTTGGGAGTTAAGTGTAATTTAAGGCAGGAGAAGGCCACAGCGCTGGTTTTGGGCAGGGTGAGTGTGTGGTGGTTGGGGTTTGCCGTCATCAGAGCTTAACTCCTGGGTTCCAGGGCCCCGCCAGCCGTCTCTGAGAAGGAGATCTACTCTCATTTCATCGTGATCTCTGCCTCTCTCTTCCCTGGGCTGGTTTAAAATGGCAGGTCATCCACGCAGAAAAGTGAAGGAATGAGTGATTCATTTCTTCAGGGTCTGAGACAGAACCTTAAACATCACACCTGCTTCTTAAACCGTGTGCACGGCAGTCTTCCCATGGTCTGCAAGGCTTATGAGGAAAGAGCTCAGTGCCTTACAGAATGTTTCTCCCCTCTGACTCAGTAGCAGCCCTTACCCATTCGTGGTTCATTTGTTCAGCAATATTGATTGAGCAATTACCAAATCTAAGGACGGAGGAAGTAGGGAGGTACACAGGCATCCTACATCACTCTGTATGTCACCCATCTGATGGTCAGCGTTGCTTGTAAAGGGCACTGCTATCTCCCCATTACACACAAGGGGAAACTGAGGCACGGGGAACTTAAGTATCTTCCGTAAGTGTCTTGCTCTTTAGTGACAAATGACTTCCCTGTCTTCAGGCAGTCCTTCCTGAAGGGCTTTGTTACACAGACAGCTGAAGAGACCTTTACACCCTGACATTGTTCCTGTCTCAATTGATACACCTTTTGTTCCTACCAAACTGAACTGGACAGTGCCGGAGTTTACGTTTTCACCTCCACTGCCAAGCTGAAGGGAGGGCCTGGTATACAGTTGGAGCTTATTAGATGCCTGTTGAGTTGAGCAAGCTATTGTACTATATTATACAATGAGGTCCTGAAAGAAGCTATTGCATTTTTAAGCTTCTTTTAAAAAGAAACATCAATGATGAGAGAGAATCATTGATCAGCCGCCTCCTGCAACACCCACCTCTGGGATGGAGCCTGCAACCTGGGCATGTGCCCTTGGCCAGAATCGAACCTGGGACCCTTTAGTCCTCAGGCCGATGCTCTATCCACTGAACCAAATTGGCTGGGACGAATTTTTTAGTTTCTCGACCCATCTTTTCAAGTCTTTTTTTTAAAAAATATATTTTATTGATTTTTTACAGAGAGGAAGGGAGAGGGATAGAAAGTCAGAAACATCGATGAGAGAGAGACATCGATCAGCCACCTCCTGCACATCCCCTACTGGAGATGTGCCTGCAAGCAAGGTACATGCCCCTGACCGGAATCGAACCTGGGACCTTTCAGTCCGCAGGCCGACGTTCTATCCACTGAGCCAAATTGGTCTCAGCTCCAAGTCTTTTTTTTTCTGCCTTGCTTGCCCCTTCTCCCTGCCATCTCTGCACCTGTCCACCCTTCGAATTTGCTGCCAAGGCCTGAGGAATCATGCAACTTGTCATGTGGAAATCAGCTCAGAAAATAAAAAAGATAATTGGCTCTAAACGAGGGCTTGGTCACTCTCAAAACGTCACCTGCGTGGGCTTAGGGCATGAAGCTTGTGGCGGTTGTTTTACTCTTTAGAACTTGTTTTTTTAATGCTGAATTTGAGCTGTTTGGAGGAGCCGAGGACCCCAGTGCGCATTGCACTTCTCTGGGCTTTTTAACATTCGGCCTGGTTGGTTTTGTTAAAGCCAAATAAGAAGCTGGCAGAGCGTCTCCCTATGCTGCTGTATGCGCTAGTCATGTTACCTGGTGAACCCCTTCTGAGCCGGCCAGTTCCCACTCAGCCCTGAAGTCTGGGCTCTGGAATGATCTTTCTGGCATCTCTGTGAGGCCTTCCTGAGAAACCCCTCCCCCACTCCCTCTACCTGGTCCTTTCACACCCTTTCCCCATTCCTTACGAATCCTGACCCTGTTTTAAGTGTTTCTCCAATCATACCTTGGCACTTCTAGTGCAAGCTGGTGTCTTATTTGTCTTTCATCTTTGTTTCTCCTTTCCTATCACCCAGCACAGCACCTAGCACTAGGTAAATGCTGAGTACTGTTTGTGGAATGAATATAACCGGCCCATTAAATCTTTGGGATTTAAAGTTTGCCCATCAACACCTGTAATCAGCATTGTAAAAGCTTCTAAATTCAGACCTGTTGGATTTGAATTTCAAGACTGCCATTTTCTAGCTGTGTGTTCTCTGGTATGTGTTCTAACCTCTCTGAGCCTCAGAGTTCTCAGCTGTAAAGCAAAAGTAATAATTATGAGGACCAAATAAAATTACATATATAAGGGTATTCCAATCTGGTGCCTCACACATGGTAGAGGCTAAAATCCAGACACAATAGTGACTCTTACTCTGTCTCATCCAGATTAACTGGTCCCAAGGTGTTCAGTGTGGATAGAGCCAGCAGCGTGCAGAATTTTTAACTGGATCCCCGTTCCCAATAATTCCAGCATCAAATAATTCAGTGTTCCCACCTCAGGGATTGACCCTGTGGGCATACCAGCACTGCCCAGGTTACAAAAAGATTGTTTGGGTCAAATGAAAGTAGCTCATTTTTAAAAAAATATATTTTTTAATTGATTTTAGAAAGAAAGGGAGAGGGTGAGAGAGATAGAAACATCAATGATGAGAGGGAATGAATCATTGACTGGCTGCCTCCTGAACACCCCACAATGGGGATCGAGCCCACAGCCTGGGCATGTACCTTGTCTGGGAATGGAAACCTGACTTTCTGGTTCGTAGGTTGACACTGAACCTCTACACTATGCTGGCCGGGCAGAAAGTAGCTCATTTTATGTGTTGTGTTTTTTAAGTCATTGTTAATGAAGGGGCACCAGGGAACTTTCTGGGGTGTTAGAAATGCCCCTTATGTTAATAGAGGTGTGGGTTCAGAGGTATATGCTTTTGTCCAAACGCATTGCCTTGTAAATTTTAGATATGTGCATTTCACAGTATTGCAGAATACCTTACACTTCAGTAAAAAAGAGGACATAAAAAAAAAGAAAAGCCTTAGACATCCTTGAATGAACTTTGTTTTGAGTGCAGGAAGAGTCTGGGAGAGGCAGTGTGGCGTGATGAAAGGGAGAGACCTTTACACTAAGAAAGTTCTGGCCTCAGAGTTTGGCTCTGCCACTTTATAAAAAGGGACTTAATTTTGCTGAATTTGGTTTTCTCATCGGCACAGAGAGGACTGCCAAAAAAAAAGGAAGAAAACTCAAACCTACCACATAGAGTGATTACAAGTATTAAATCAGATCAAGTATGTGAATACATCTGCCATAGTGTAGGTATTCAATGATAATGGCTTCCTTAAAAAAACAAACAAACAGATTATCCGGGCTGATGATGATAATAATAATGCTTTGGGGATTCTGAATAGGCTCTTTCATTTCAGGGATCCCCCATCACTTTATAAACATTAATTAACAGGAGCCCTTGTCTCGGCAACACTTGCGTGGTGGGTAGCGTGATTTTCAGATCCTTTGTTTCACTGCTGCCCCCATAGATTCTGATTCTGCACTGGGTTCTTAATTCGGCAGCTTTCCTGCCCTGGACTGTCGGTGCGTCGTCGCCGTGATGGACAAAAGTGTCACAGAAGAAACATCGCTTCTTACAAAGAACAGCCAAAGCTGTCTCCTGAGCCAGCCACAGCAAGTGTCTGTGCTCACAGAGCAGGTTTTTAATTAACTCGCTCAGTGTAAATTAAAACTTGGAATTTGGGTCAGTGGAGGGTTATTTGGTTTTCTATACAGACTTGCCAGTTCAGTGCTGGAGCATTTGCAAGTCGAGTGTTTCCTGAAACATAAAGAGAATTAACCATCAACTAAAACAACCTGGAGACCCAGAGTCTGGGGCGGGGCAAGCTTCCTGAGGCCTTTGAGTTAGAGGAAGGCCTCTAATTCTGGGCCTGCTATTATTTGTGACCTTGAGCCAGGCACCAAACTCGCCTCTCAACATGGGTCTGATCTTCATCTGGGGTAAATCCAAAATAGTCATTGACTTGGGAGTCGGACACAAGGTAACTTGCAGTTCCCTTATCTGTAAAATGGGTATTATAATGATAATAATAATAACTACATTTGCATAGTGCTTATTATGTGCCAGGCACTGTGTTAAGAGTTCTTTATATTATAATCATGACTGTTACATGAGCTATTATAAAGGCCAATCCCCAAATCTCAGGAGCTTAACACAATAGGAGGTTATTTATTATTCAGATTGGCACAGGGGTAGAGTGGGAGGAGGGAAGAGATCAACCAAAGAACTTGTATGCATATATGCATGACCCATGCTTAACACAGACCATAGGGTGATGAAGGGCTGGGTTGGGGGATGGGGATAGGCTAGAAGGGGTCATTGGGAGCAGGGAGGGGTGGGGATAGGACATACAGAATGCTTTCAACAATCAATATTTAATTAAAGAAAAAGTCAGTGTGGGTTAAGCCTGCAAGGGCCCTCATCATTGTGCCCATGTATCATTGGCCAGCTGTATCATTGGCTTCCTGTATGCACTCACCTTCTTACAACACATGTTTGCCTTTCCACATTCTGTCCAATCCCTGCTTCCAACTTAAAGTCCAGGATCTGTGGGTGGATCTCTGTCCTACCTATTGGACAGAGCGTGGCTCCTCATGGTGCAGGGACCCGTGAGCCAAAAGAGACACGTTATCTGTGCCCCTATACCATATTGGAGGATCATCCAGCAGGAAAAGGCAATACACTGTTTCCCCGAAAATAAGACATCCCCCGAAAATAAGTCCTACTCCCAGGTTTGCCTCTTGCTGTAATATAAGGCATCCCCCTGAAAATAAGACCTCCCCGAAAATAAGACCTCCCCCGAACATAAGGCCTCCCCAGAATATAAGGCCCCGGAAGCTACCGTCAGGCGTCTGACTCCTGATTTAAAGAGACCTTGCACTGCCTGAACACCTCCGGCTCCGCTGCGGCCAATCAGTGAGCTGGTTTGTGATGACAACGACTACCGTACCGTATACAGGTCATAAATTTCCTTTTTTTGTGTGTGTGCAACAATAAATGTGTACCGTCTTTTTCTTCATGGAAAAATAAGACATTCCCTGAAAACAAGACCTAGCGCATCTTTGGGAGCAAAAATAAGACACTGTCTTATTTTCGGGGAAACAGGGTAGTGGAAGACAGTGGCCCTTAATAGTTGTGAAGTCTTGCCATGCGGGCACCGTGTGTGGGCAGCACTGTGTGCCCTGGAAGTGGGCGATGTTCCTGCTTAAGCCCTCTCTGTGAGGAGGGGCCTGCTTCCTTGTTCTCCAGGCCCGGGGCTCTGTCCAGCGGGAGGGTTTTCTTTGTCTGCTGTTCTTCGTGACCATGCCTGCAGTGGATCTCGGTGACTGTGGTCTCCTTGAGGCTCTAAATCTTTTGTAACCCTTGAACTTTGGAGGCCCCAGTTTTGATGCTGTAACAGTAAAAGACTTAACATCCAGGCTTATGGATTTTGCCAAGGCAATCCTCACAGCAACTGGAATCTCCCTCTGTAATGTCTAGTGTGCCGGTGGCCACCCCTGAAGTTATTTCCTAGGCCTTTCTGAAGCCTGCATTATGTCTTCGCTTTCTGAACTCCACGCCTCTCTTTCTCTCTCCACTTCACGCCAGCTGCCTTCAGGCCATGAGGCTTAGGTGGAAAGCGTATCCCCCTGAGTCTGGTATTTCACTTAAAAGTCTTCTTCGCCTTTTTTTTTTTTTCTGGTTGCTTGGGGTCTAGAAATCATTGTCTTTTTCACCTCTCCACTCTACCTTTCCAATTTTACTTGCATATTGGATAACGCATGCCTGAGTTCCTCTCTCTCTCAAATACCATGCTAATCTCAGCCAGACACAATCAGCAAACTCTATTACCATCATGTGTTTTTTTTTCAAATCTCTTTCTTTAGAGCTTACAGGCTCAGTAGGCAAGAAGAGTTCTGCCTTCTAAGTCTTCATAGATTATAGTTTAGCCAAAAATTTTACCGCTGTATAACACGGGTGTCCAGTTTTCCGGTCTCTGATATAATGACCAATGCCAGTGCTCCATATTGAAGCACCCCACTTAGGGTACCAGTTACTTTATTCGGTACAGTAATGCTTGCTGTTATATCAGATAAACTCTGACATCATCAGCCTGAACACAATAAACGTGTTTTCTCATTCCTGTTGAGTCCAGTTGATAGCAGGGGAGGGAGGCACTCTGTTCCATTGATTGAGTGAGAGGCTCCAGGTGTGTAAAACCCAGCACCGGGCAAGTTCCCTAACCTCTCTGTGACTCAGTCTCCCCGCTTTGTTAAAGGAGAATGATGATAAAACCTAATTCATAGGGTTGTTGGGAAGTGCCTGGCATGTAGACATTGCTGAATACATGTTGGCATTGCTGGATTTCGCTATATTCATCATGACCTTTTCTATAGGCACTGACTGTGTTAGATATTAAGCAACATGGTCCCCGCGTTCACGGTGATTGCAGGCTGGTGGTGCCCTGTTTTTTTTTTTACCAAATAATCATGCAGATGTAACTTTAACTAACTGTGATAGTTGCTACAAAAGTGGGATGCATGGGGTTGTAGGAGTCTCTTGATGTAGTCAGCAGAAAGGCTGTGCTAAGGAAGTGAGGCTGAAGCATGGCTCATTCGGTTGAAAAGGTAGAAGAGTACTCTGTGAATACAAACAGAATGTGCAAAGGGCCTGTGGCAGAAGAGAGCACGATGAGGAGAATGGCCAGTGTGGCTATGATGGGTGAATGAAGTGAGGGGAGTGGGTGGAGTTGGACTGAACATCGGCCAGATTAAGGAATTTATCTTTTCCCAAGGACACTGGAGCACTGTTGAGAGGCTTTATGGAGGGAGATGATATGATCAGATTTCTGTCCTAAAAAGCTTATTGTAGATTGCAATGTGGAGAGTAGACACCAAGGGGAGGCTGATTTGAGGAAGGCCAGTTAGGTATTCTCACCCCAGTCTTATACCAGAATGCTTCGAAGTTGAAGATAACTCCTTTCCCCGTCTTCATGACTTGATGATTGGCAATTCTGCTTTATTTTTATTTTTCCCTGATGCAAAGCTGTCCTTTTTATCTCCCCTTCAATGCAGCATCTTTCCTTCCCAGGTGGCATTTCTGATACAAGGGAGCAGAGGTGCAACCCATCAACCTATCTCCAAACCAAAAATAGCCCTGTCTAGCCAGACGCTTCCCAACCTCCGATGCTCAAGCACTTGCTGCTTTCATTCCTCAAGGTTGGCACATTCACCTGCGGCTCTCAGAGGTCAGATGAAAACTGGCTGGCTTCTGTTTTAGAGAAACATGTTTATTTTTCCGAAGTCGTGTTGTGGCTAAGCCAATTTCACATACACAGAAAGGATCTGAATTCCTCATCCTGGGTGGAGTCTCGTGTTGTGTAGATGATTGGCTCACTCCCATGTCTAGTCTGGGTGATGCTGTGGAAAGGAGTCCCATGTGGACCATTGTGCTAAGAGCCTGAGGTCAAGGCAGCGAGGGGTCACATCCCAGTGTCATCCCTGGCTGGGCCCCTTCGGGCAAGTGCTTCTCTCTCAGCCTCAGTTTCCTCGCCTGGAAGGGTGCCCACCAGTAAGGGGTGTTTGGGGACAAAACAAAATACCACGATGTATCCAAGCATTTCATGTGGCAGCTATTCATGTCCTCCACTCCGCTGAAACCTCTAGGGCAGCACTTGTCAGGTTATACTGAAGAGGCCATGCACCTGTTATCTTTATAGGCCCGACTGCTTCTTAGTCATCTCTGTATCTCTACGGCCCACCTGTGGCCCATCGTCTAAACATAAACGTATTTTTTCAGCAAATGCATGTGGCCATGGACTGTAAACTCCTCCCTGCGAGCGGGGCTATTTGTCTATTTCATTCACCACTGTCATCCCATCGCTTAGAACAGGGCCTGCCCGTGGTGGGCACTGCACCCATATTTGTGGCCTCGGAAGCGAACCAGGAATCAGTGGACCTTCGCCAACAGGCAGACCAAGAGCCCCGTGCTACCTCTTTGCCCACTGGCTGGGAGTCTTTCCCCGGGATTTCCCAATTCTCAGCCCTGAAGATCTCTCCTGTTCAAAGCTAGCGTCTCTTTGAAGAACAGAAAGGAATGGCGGCTCGTGATTCCTTTATACCCACCCTCTTCCTGTGCGACGGCCCCTCGCTCGAATTCAGAGTTTGAAGGCTGTGTCTGCCTGGCCTCCTGCACAATTTCCCTGCGCGGCCTCGCTGCCTTCGGGTGTTACACGAATTTTGCAAATCAGACCCCTGAGAACCAGGAGGATGCATGTGTGGGCCGCACGCACAGCTGCCAGCGGATGGACTTTAAAAGCGAAATGTCCTCACTTCATGGCTGGGCCTGGGACCCCAGTTCTCTGAGTCCTTGGGCTGGTGTCCGCCAGGCCACACTGTCCTGGAAAGAAAGAAACAAGACTTTGTTCTCTTTTTCCTGGGTTGTGATGAACACCTGGTCCTGTCCATTGTGGCCCGCCGTGTGTTACCCTGTTTCCCCGAAAATAAGACATTGTCTTATATTAATTTTTGCTCCCAAAGATGCGCTAGGTCTTATTTTCAGGGGATGTCTTATTTTTCCATGAAGAAGAATACGGTACACATTTATTGTTGAACAACAACAATAAAAAGGAAACTTCTTACCTGTGTACAGTACGGTAGTCGTTGTCATCACAAACCAGCTCACTGATTGGCCACAGCGCAGCCGGAGCTGTTCAGGCGAGGTCTCTTTATATCAGGAGTTAGACGAAACCCGTTTGGCTCAGTGGCTAGAGCGTCGGCCTGCGGACAGAAAGGTCCCAGGTTCGATTCTGGTCAATGGCATGTATCTTAGTTGCAGGCACATCCCCAGTGGGGGACATGGAGGAGGTGGGCTGATCAATGTTTCTCTCCCCTGGATGTTTCTAACTCTCTATCCCCTTCCCTTCCTCTCTGTAAAAAAATAAATAAAAATGTATTAAAAAAAATCAGGAGTCAGATGCCTGACGGTAGCTTCGGGGGCCTTATATTTCGGGGAGGTCTTATTTTCCGGGGGGATGCCTTATCTGACAGCGAGAGGCAAAACTGGAAGTAGGTCTATTTTGGGGGGCTCTCTTGCTTTCGGGGAAACAGGGTAGCATCTGTGCCGAGCACTTTTCCAATATTCTGTCAGCTTTGTCCCTCCAGGCCCACCAATGAGATCCGTCTTGTTAGTTTCACCCCACAGCTGAGGACCCTTGACCCTGAGACGCTAACAAGACTCACTAAGGCCCTGCAGCGGGGGTACAGGAGCCTGGGACCCTATCCTGGTCCCCTGGTGTGTCATCAGCAGGCTGTCCCACCCACTGTGCTGGCTGCCTGTGGCGGGATAAATCAATGAGGGGGACAATCAGTGTAATGGGATCGGCAATGCAGAGCTGCAAACAGAAAGCAACCCCTTGCCCAGTCTGCCCCTTTATGACTCATTGTTTGTGCTTTTGATGCTCTCTCCATCTCTCTTTCTCATCCTTCATTCGGGAAATAGCTCAGCGTCTACTAAGGGCCAGGCCCTGCCTGGCCTTGCAGGAGAAGCGCACACCCCTGCCAACATCGAGTCCAGGCCTGGGATTGGAAAGACCAGCCCCATTTGTTTTCCTCTGGAGCCGCATGACACTGATTGATTCGAATACTTAATCCGAGCCGGTTTAACCTAATGTTCCTAATGACTAATTTAGGTTGGCCTCTCCCTGCCCCTCCCCCAGGGGACAAACTCACCTGCCAGTTGAGTGGAACTGAAGCCGGGGGCCACGGGAAGGCGGGAAGAGATGCTGACTATTTTTGAGGCCACCCTGGCTGTGATTTTGAACCCGCAATGCCTTGTTATTTATTATTTGTTCTTTTTTTAAAAAATATATATTTTATTGATTTTTTACAGAGAGGAAGGGAGAGGGATAGAGAGCTAGAAACATCGATGAGAGAGAGCCATCGATCAGCTGCCTCCAGCACGCCCCCACTGGGGATGTGCCTGCAAACAAGGCACATGCCCTTGACCGGAATCGAACCTGGGACCCTTCAGTCTGCAGGCTGACGCTCTATCCACCGAGCCAAACTGGTTTTGGCTATTATTCGTTCTTTAGACTTGTGCCATTTACAAAGTCTTATCAACCGTTGCTATTAATGTTCCTTATAGCCCTGTGTGGTAGGTGGGTAGTAGGTGTGCGTACCCTAATTTTGCAGAAGAGGAAGCTGAGGGGGGAGGCCAGGAAGGCCAGGAAGGCCAGGAAGGTCCATGAGCATCCATTAGAAAGGAGAGGGGGCGCTGTGAGAGGAGGATCCTGGGAGCTTCTGCTGGGCAGGACACAGATGCCCCCTTAGCCATCTTCCCACTGGCCCAAAAGAATGGACCTCCATTCTTGCTGGAGTGTGTCTCCCCAACATCCCTCCCCCCACCATGGAACTTTCTAGAGGCATCTAGCCAGACCTGAGGAAGCTCTTTCTGGAGGAAAACACCAGCGCAGAGGCTCACGAAGCCCCATGTGCCTCTCAGCTCAGCTGTAAAATGCATCCTGTTTCCCACACAAAAGAGGCTCCCCCCCCAACTTGCACTGGGTGGGGTGTAGAAAGATGAGTTGTGTCCAGTGGGAGACAGACTCCTACCCAGGTTTGCGACCTCTCTTGTTTTCAACATGCCAGACGTTTGCCATGGAAAAGACGGTCACAAGCAGAAATCCTTAGACATTCTGTTCACGGGGTGTCTGTTACTGATCTTAATCATTCATCATGTTTCTTTAACGTAAAGTGAGTTTTCTCTGAAAGGAGATGTAGGAGGTTATTGATTGTGCGTCGCAGAGCAGAGAGAGCTCCAGTTTGTTTTCATTTGGAGCAAGCCGGGGAAGTGTCTGTTAACTGCAGGATTGCTGGCAAACTGGCAGCCTGGGGGTGCGTGGTGTGTGCATGCGTGCGTGCGTGCATGCGTGTGAACACATGTGCGCCTGCATCGGCTCAGCAAAAGTGTCAGAAACTAGACATTTGCCATGGCTTCTCAGTCGAGGTGGAGTTTCCATAGCTAAACATGTTTAGGCTGTCATGTAGGTGGTTTTGATGTCTTCCTACATTCTAGCCTCCCCATCCGTGGAGGCACCATCCCATCCCCATTACATGTATGTGATGGCTGGAAGAAGTGTGTAACTGTTTTGCTGTGTGTGTATATATATATATATCCTTCCTGATTTTCTGTGGGCTCTGATTTCTCTGCCACCACCTCCTGTCCTCAGGAATTCTTACAAACCCAGAAAAATCCAGGGAGCCAAAGGCAGCTCAGCGAGGTCAACTTCGTTATTGCGGGCCTTAGCCCCTTCATGACACAGGAATTCATTTCTGCTTTCCTGCTTTCTTCTCGTGCTTTGGAACGAATCATTTTCACTTCTAAGGCAGCAGGTATTTTTGTAGGCTCAGGAAGAGGCCCTGGAACGGAGTAACCTCATGGAAAAAAGGGGTCCCCGTGGAGACCGGCCTCAGAAAGTTTACTCTAACAGTTTCTCCAGCCAACTGAGGCAGTGCACACGTGGGTGTGCACATACACATACACATTCACCCACGCTCACCCACGCTGTGCAGGCATTGGGATCATTAGAATCGAATACTGAACCGAATGGCGCGTCTTCTTCCCCTGCCCCTCCCTGCATCCAGCGGATGGTGGGTGCGGTGTCTGAATCTGTGCAGTCCGTGTGGTTCTGTGGGTGCTTGGGCTCCGAGATGGGAGATGAAGCCACAGCCGGTGCCCGCGATGCGTTTCCGCGTTTATACAGTTCCCTGGTCCTGCAGCTACACGGAGCATCAGTGTAGTTCTGGGGGGTGGAAGGTGGGTGATGAAGTGGTCAACCTTCACATGTTAGAGAAAAGGGGGAAAAGGAACAGAGGCCAAAAGACACCACGCCCGGGAGTCACCGGAGACTTCCCAGATGGAGCCCTGGTCTGGCTCCGCCACTTCGCAGTCGGCGTGTTCCCACTGCGTTTGCAAAGATGTTTTTGTAAAAATCAGGAAGTGGGCGAAGAGAGGCAGAAAGGCAGAGCCGTGCGTCTGCTCTCGGCCAGGCGGGGTGCTGGCGAGACAGCGACGACGGGGGTGCAGTTGGTGCCCTTGAGGAGGTTGCACCATGACTCAAACCCCGGAGGTTGTGGGCCGTGAGGGTGGCGGAGGCAGACCCCACGCCTGCCACAGGTGGCTGGGCACTCTGAGCAGAGGAGCCGAGGATGTGCTGTCACCACACGCCTGAGCTCGGTCACCTGCAATGACTGGGCCATGCGGAGCGTCATTAGGTTAAATACCTACCTTTTAGCAGGTTTTGGGCCAGGACCTGGGGGTCCAGCAGTTGGACCACAGGACCCCCCAACTTGTGAGGCTGTCCAGGAAATGTAGTCGTTGATCAAGCAAGACTTAGGACTTACAAGAAAGGGAGGGCAGGGTGCTGTGGGCTTCTGTTTCTTGATCTGTCCGTTGAGGGAGGAAGGAGTTGGGTTGTTGATGGTCTTCAGCTTGATGGTGACCCTGGAGATGGGCAGACAGCCTTTCTGGGAGCCTCAATCTAGGCAACATGAAAAAACACCCACTACCCTATGGAACCCAGTTTGAAAGTGGGTGAGCTTACCTCTGAGGAGGCTTCCAGAAGCCCATGCTGTCCTAGAATCCGGTGACTTCATGATGACAGGTGAGGTCCCTTCCAGGCCAAGTCAACCTGTGTCTGGAATCCGGAACTGTCAGATTGGCTTGGGCTGGCATCCTTCTCTGCGGATGGATGCCAGGCTCACCCTCCTTATTTCACTTTGCAGGGAGGAAGGAATCTGACGTTAGAGGCTGCCATCCGAGGAGCCTGCCTGCAGGGGAAGAGGAGGGTTGATGGGGAGTCGACTTGCTATGTCCCACTGGCTGTCCAGAGTGACCCTCAGCTGTAAGGGCCATTGACACTGTCATTCCATCTGCCACATGGGGCGGAGCCACCAAACTCCATCTCCACTCAGCATGTCCCACAGCCGGTCTCCTTATTGGACCCTTACCTTAGTCATGTTCTCCATCCTCTCCTCACCCCAGCCCATCCCCCCCTGACACTCTGATCCACCTCACTCTGGATAGTATTATTTTCCCATTGGTTGCAGGGTCAAGTCCAAGCTCCTCAACTTGGCCCCTCCTACTTGTGCCTCAGTGAGACCTCGATAGCCTCTCACACTCCCCTGAACACGTTCAGTCCTCCTCCTAAGCTCCTGCTCAGGCTCTTGTCCACCTGGAATGGCTCCTTTCCTCTGCTCCCCTCTGCTCCATAGCAAGCCCAGCACCCTTCCCGGGGTGGGTGGCCCCAGAACCAGCAGATCTTCCCTTCTTTGAAATCCCTCAGCGCTTTCTAGCCGTCTGAAACGCTTCAGCTGCAGACCACAAGATTCTTGGGTTGAAAACCTTTTGCTATGACTGCGACCTGCCTCTCCCTTATACCGTAAGCCCTTGGAAGGCACAGTCTGGATCTTCCAGTTCTTTGGGCTCTTTCTGCCTATCACTTGACCAAGTCTCCCCCAAATTAAAGCATAAACCCATGTCTTTGGTGAAAGCATTCCGATTGCTACAGGTGGCCAGAGGGAATGTATCATCCTTGACCAAAAAGGACACTTGATTTTAATTCGCCACTCTGATTTCAGCATGCATGTGGCAGCTCGTGGCAGAGACCCAACAAACAGTGGCTTACACAGGCAGGGAATTGGTTTTGTCTCCTCTACCAGTCCAAGGCAGGTAGGAAGTCCTAGGTCAGGAATTCGGTTCTGCAACCTCAAGGCTCCGTTGTCTTTCTGCCCTGCCACCTTTAGCACATGGTTTGTACCCTCTTGGTCCCAAATTGGCTGGCATAGCTCCAGTCATCACTTCTACATTTTAAGCAGGGTGAGAATAACCAAGGGTGGGGGGACAGGGTGTCTGCCAGTGGAATCAGCCCTTCTTTTAAGGAGCTGCCCTGATGCCCTACCCAATAATTATATACAGTGGTACCTCGAGATACGAGTGCCCTAACATATGAGATTTTTGAGATATGAGCCGTCGAGCGAGCGATTTTTGCTTTAAAATACGAGCAACATTTGAGATAGGAGTAATCCCGTGGATCGGCCGGCTGCACACAACCCACCAGTTTACGGAACGAGTTAAACTCGTATCTTGAGGTACCACTGTATATATCTTGGGCCAAAACACCATTTCTCCAAGGGAGGCTAAGAAATTTACTTCTTTAGCTGAATATACTTTTCTTACCACCATTACCTAATCAGAGTTCTTTTATTAGGAGGGCAGCAAGGGATATTGATTGGGTTGGCAGCCAGCAGTGCCTGTGGTAGCTGGTTAATGGCACCTATTGTATTTCAGGTTGAGTAGGTGCCTATCAAAGAAGCAACGGATATTTCCAGTCCACATTTTGCAATTTTCTGCCAGTAAATTCTAGAACTTTAGAGGTCAGGTTTCGCTAAGACCTTCTCCTCCAACAAGTAAGTGTCTTTTCAGTGACTTGCCCTGAGTCTCCAAAGTCACTGAATTGTAACTGGCCTCATAAAGGAGTAATGGCCAGTGCTCTTGTCATGCCTGATCATCCTTTAGCCCTGAGAATGGTCCTGGTGTTCTAGATAAGGATTCGCTAAAGCAAAGGTGGAGCTAGGCCATGCCCTCTGTATGACAGTCATTGTCCCC
The DNA here is from genome assembly GCA_011751065.1 of Lasiurus cinereus. Taxonomy (NCBI): domain Eukaryota; kingdom Metazoa; phylum Chordata; class Mammalia; order Chiroptera; family Vespertilionidae; genus Lasiurus; species Lasiurus cinereus. Next base: position 1,792,968 of record JAAGEH010000109.1, read on the forward strand.
AGCACTTGATAATGAGCATAGTCTTGATTCCATGCAACTTTGAGCTGCAGCACAGATTTAATGTACTATTTCTGTAGGTTTTAACAACCTGATTAGTTTAAGAAAAGTGAATTCTAATTTTTAAAAGGATTTGTTTTTAAAATCACTCTAGTGGGTAAAGGGACTCGAAAAGAACTTAGCCTGGGACCAGAAAGCACCCCACCTCAATTTATGGTCTGACCATGTTTATTTCCAAAGGAAGACAGTGGTTTTTCAGCCTGGTCGCTCACCAGTAAGCTTTAGCTGGAACCACCCTTGCTTTTACCATTGCTCACGAGGTCCTCTGTGCTGGGAAGGAAAGTCCCTTTAGCCACTTCAGTTAACTATTTTCAGGGTTTTAGTGTTTAGGGATGAGCGTGAAGTGCTTGGTTGTGAATTACCATGGACTGGGCATTGAACCATGGGTAGAAGCAAATGAAGGGTGAGCTTCATCCACTGCTGGCCTCTGCCGTCCGTTCAACCAGAACAGCTCTAAGAGTCAATGTGTAATACATTCTGAGCATTTCACAAGATGCTATCTCATGCAGTCTTCACAACAGTCCCCTGAGTTATGAGCTGTCCTTGGCCCAGTTAGGCCCAGTGAGTTGACATGACTTTGTCTAAGGTCCCATCTACACTAATAAAAGAGAAGAATGCAAATTGACCATACCTTCGCGACGCCCACCAGCCAATCAGGAGTGAGTATGCAAATTAACCCAACAAAGATGGCAGATTAATTTGCTATGCAGGCGCCAACGGCCCTAGTTGCTCCAGGCCTCTGGGCAGTGTAGGAAGGCAGAAAGGCAGCTCTGGGCTGGAGCGAAGGTGGTACCGGCAGCCAGGGAAAGGAAGGCCCATTCTTGCACAGATCTTCATGCATCGGGCCTCTAGTCTTCTATAAGTAGCCAAATTGGAACTCACGCCTGGAGCTGCTGAGATGGACTTTATGCTGCTCTCACCTGGCTGTTCTGTACACCTTGAGAGTCTGGTTGGAAAGGGCCTGTGCTCTTGAGCAGGGATTTCTACCAGGGCCTGGTGTAGGTGGCCCCAAGGTCCCTTACATTCTGAGTTTTTGATTTCAGGGGAAATGGAAGGTCTGGACCTGGATGGGGCTAAACTGAGAGGATTTTGTGAAAGCACCCCCACAGAAGGAAGTTGGGGATCCACGAGAGGGGGGCACCCCAGGCCAGAGAATGGCCTTTATGATGGCCCACGTAGCCCCATCTCTCAGCTACTGGAAATAATACACGACAGGAAGCTCTACAAATTAAGACTGCTCCTAATTTTTAGCCAATGAAAAGTAAGTGCAATTTTTATTGGAGACAGGGAGACCTAGGCTTGCCAGACCCTGCCTCTGGGTTCCTGGGAGTAAATGGCCAAGTCTATAGGGTCATATCTCCATCCTGCAGGGAGTGAAGACATTTATCAGGGCTTCCTAGTACCAGACACAAGAATGGGGTGCTTTTATGCAATGTGCTTGCAGTGACTGTCATAACTGGCAATATTCCTAAAATGTACTGACGGTAATTGCACTTTTATTTCACCCCCATGAAAGTCTTTTGTTTAGAGCAGTATATAATGTTCTGTAAATCCCCACGTAAACTCGGCCCATCCATTTTTCACATGGGCCAGGAAGTAGCTCTGGCTGATGGCGGAGGACATTTGGCTTTATTTACGTCGTCCTCCTGACTTGGGGGAAATTTAATCAGTCTGAGCCGGTTCCATCAGTCGGCTCAATTTTATCCAGCTGGCTGTGAGCCTCACCCAATTTTAGGCTCGGAGAAATGAAGTTGAAAAAGCCCAGCTGGTATACGCAGTGGTTGAGGTTTCAACCCAGGAATCAGGAGCTCACAGGTTCGATTCCTGGTCAGGGCACATGGCCAGGTTGCGGGCTCGATCCCCAGTAGGGGGCCATGCAAGAGGCAGCCAATGATGTTCCTCTCTCATCAATGTACCTCTCTATCCCTCTCTCTTCCTTTCTCTCTAAAAATCAATAAAAACATTAAAAAAAATAAGATGGAGTTCCTGCCTTCAAGGACGTTTCCATGAATTATTGTTGCTTAACAAACTAATTAAAATGTATAGTGGCTTAGAGCAACCTTTTTTATTTTGCCCCCAATTTTGTGCATCAGGAAGCTGGGAAGGGCCTGGCCAGGCAGTTAACCTCTGACGCATGTCTCTGGGGGTGGGGGGGTCGCGGGGACTGGAGGATCTGCTCCCACCATGGCTTGCTTGTTCATGTGTTTGCTCCCATGATGCTTTCCCACCCATTCTACCCTCATAGCATTTCGTCTCCACGTGGTTTGGGCTTCCGGCAGCGTGGAGGTCTCAGGGCACTTGTCCTTCTTCTGGCTTTTGAGAGGCAGAAAGTAGAAGCTCCCAGGTCAGTTACAGCGACATCCAAAACTGGCACAGCGGCCCTTCTGCCACCGGCCCAAGTGGTCACAGGGCACAAAGCACAGGCGCAACTCACTTTCAAGGGAGTAGGAAGAATTCACGCCTGATGGGGGCGTGGCACGGTCACGCTGCAGAAGAGCAAGGGCACATCGTGCTGGGAGAGATGGTTGCAGCCATCTTCGGTAAAATACAGTCTGCCACGAAGGACGCAAGGATGCACCACTTAAGTAAGTCATCATTTGGGAAATCACCATCACAAAGGCAGCACCAGCAAGCTGAGAGAGGAGCCACGAGCTGGAGTGACAGAATCGCCAATGGGGTGGGGATGGGGAGAGGGTCGGAAAAGTCTCCCGAGACCAAGAGGCAACGGAGTGGGGTTTTGCAAGGTGACCGGTGTGTGCATTTCAGGCAGAGGGAGCAGCAGGTGTGCAGGCGTGGTGGTGGGGTCCTCACAAAGGGCTTACCCTGGGAACAACCCCAACATGTCATTGCCGGTATTCAATCTTAGTTGGGTTTATGTTGTGTATGTTTATGGCTATGGGTATATACACTGAGAGGCCGGATGATTATGATCTCTGAACGCATAATAATCTGGCCACTGTGTGTGTGTGTGTTCAAAAGTGCTTGAACTTTTGCCATCACGGTCTTTTTCTCTAATATATATAGGCTCAGTGTATGAACTCATGCATGGGTGGGGTCCAACCAGCCTGGCCAGGGGGAGGGGACATGGGCAGTTGGCCGGCCTGCCTGCTGGTTGAACTCTTGGTCAAGGGGACAACTTGCATATTAGCCTTTTATTATATAGGATACACACTGAGTGGCCAGATTATTATACATTTAGAGATCATAATAATCCGGCCACTCAGTATATGTATGTGTGTGTGTGTGTGTGTGTGTGTGTGTGTGTGTGTATGTATTAGAGGCTTAGTGCATGAATTCATGCATGGGTCGGGTCCAACCAGCCTGGCCAGGGGGAGGGGACATGGGCAGTTGGCCAGCCTCCCTGCTGGTCCAACTCCTGGTCGAAGAGACAATTTGCATATTAGTCTTTTATTATATAGGATATACACTGAGTGGCCAGATTATTATGCGTTCAGAGATCATCATAATCTGGCCACTCAATGTACATGTATGCGTATGTATTTATGTATGTCTATACCGATGTATAGACATATATACTTTTAGAGAGAGAGCTCCCTTCAGTCTTTCACTCAGAAGATGCGTCCTGAGTCCTGGGCTAAGCCAGTGCTCCAGGGGCGGAGGATGTGGTGGTGAAGGAAACGGAAGTGGTAAACAAAGGGGACCTGCTCATGGAGCTTACACCCCATAACGGAGACCAGAGTCACCAATGAGGATCTCAGATGTGTTGGGACTTCATATGTGTTTCATGTGTAGTGCTGAGCAACACGGCAGAGGCTGCAGGGGTGCTATTTCAGACAGGGCAGCCAGGAAGGCCTGTTGGGAAGTGGCACTTCCCAGAAGCGAGGGGTGAACTTGGGCAGAGGGGTCCAGGCAGAGGGAACAGCCAGGCATGTGTGTGCCGCCTGGGCGTCTACCTGCCACCTTGCACCCGCGCTCTCTCTGTAAACCTGCCTGGTGGGCTGTGGGCTCTCTGAGGTCCCAGCGCTAGATGAGGGTGGGACCGGCCCCGTGTACCATGCTCTTCGCTGTTCTGAGCAGGTTGGGGATGGTCCGCTGCAGATCTTTTGATCTCCAGGGCGATGGCTTCTCAGGGTGGAGAGCAGCCTGTCCTGTCTGGATGCCACCGCCGCCCCGCCCCCGGCTGTTCCTGGCACCCGGAGATGTGTTTTCACTGAGGGAGAAAGTGCCTCTTCTGGAGAGTCCGTGTTGTTCCCGGAAACTGGCCCCTTCCCAAGAGGGAGGAATGTGGGGTGAGCAATCTCCATACTAAGGAAGTGTGGCTGGGGTTCCAAAAGAGGGAGCGATGACTCAGAGGAAGGCACGTAGTGGTCCCCTGGCTACTCCCCTTCTGAATGCCTGCATTCATTCATTCGTTCATTCATTCATTCCCCAAACATGTATTGATCATGTGGATGGAGAGGGTATAAGTCAACTCTGCCAGCGACAGCAATAAGTCGGTTAGCCTCTCTGAGCCTTTGTTTCTTCAACTATAAAATGGGTCTAATACCTATTTTCCAGAGTCGTGGAGATTCGATGAGAAGAAGTCCTGGCGGGAGGCGGGGGTGGGGGGCGTGGGTTGTCAGATTCAGCAAGCGAAAAGGACAGGATGCCAAGGAAAGTTCTGAACATTTTTCGCATCAGTTACGCCCTGAATGTTGCATGCTTATCTGATGTTCAGTTTGAACTGTGCGTCCTGTGTTTTAACTGGCAGCCCACCTTGGGGATAAAGACGAAGCGGAAAAAATACCTGACCTTGTGGATGGAGCGCAGACCAGCGGGAGGACAGGTGTGGAGAGCATCCTTGCAGAGCAGCCCCCGGTCTGCGCTCATCTCAGAGGTGCAGGCAGGTGCTCTGGACTCTTAAGAAAAGAAGTCCAGAGTCGCCCTTGCTGATTGCTGGCGTGCTGGTCAGACGTCCCCAGTGACCGGGGGGCTGACGCCGGGACAGCACAAAACGCAGTGGCAATGAGGCAGAGTTCAAGTGGGCTTTTCCATGGAGTCATCTGGGAAGACGGACTTGGTTTTCTTCCCGCTCGAAGCAAAGGGTGGTTCTTGTTGACCAGCAAACAGGCGCTTTCTTTCTTCTAGTCATTTTCTGTGGGTCGTTTTAAAATCCAATGAAGTTCATTTAGAGGGGAAAACCATGACTTTAGAGAACGGGCATCTCTCAGATAGACTGTTAGTAATTCATTATTCCGCTTCCCCTGGAGATCTAGAGGGAAATTCGCCATGCGTGGCCCAGGCCTCAGTTGGATCTTTGACTCCAAAGGAACGTTTACCCAAAGCCTCTCTCTGGTAAAACGGCAAGCATCACAATTCTGGGAGAAAAGGTTGGGGATGCTTTTTGAAAGGCGAATGAATGGCCCTGTGTTGACCTGGGTTTGAGCAGCCTCACCAAAGGCTTCCTGAATTTTCCCAGACGTGCCAAGGGGTGTTTTAGATTGAGGGGAGCCTGAAGACCCCGAAGACCCAAAGACTGGAGGCCTCTCGCTGCTTGCAGCCATCTCTAGAAACCAAACCCCTGTGAGGTGTGAGTTTCCATTGCACCTCATGAGGGAGGGGAGGAGTCAAAATGAGGGTTTGTGCAAAGGGGAAAAAGAGGTCCTGGGCCTGAGTTGTGGGGGGAGGAGAAGGGGGTGCATCCAGGGTTATGAGAAGCATTGCTCAGTGACAGCAGTCACAGCTCATTTTAATGGATTTGCAAGTGCCAGGCCCTGTGCCCAGTGCTTTTCATGCGGAATCTTTGATCCTCGCCCACACTTCAGGCAGGGCGTGTCTGGGTTCCCATTTTCCAGCCTGGAGACCCAAAGGGTTTGAATTCCCTGTCCAGGACCACACAGCTGATTGCAAAGCGCTTTGAACTTCACCCCCGTGTTCCAAGTCTGCCATCACAACCTTTTTCTAAAGGGCTGTCCCGCTTGCTGCAGGCACGTCTGTCCTCTCTGCTGCTGTAGAGCAGGGAGCCTTAGCCTGGCTTCTAATGCCCCCTTCTGATCGGCCACGCATGCACGTGACTTGAGTGGAGTGCTGGGTGGGGCCCCCCTAAGTGGAATGCCGGCTCAGGCGGAGTTCATAGCAATCCTTTCCGAATCTGAAGTCCTGTGCGTGTGTCCTCCGGATGGCAAACCATCTTATTTTGTTCACTCGCCGCTCCGTTACTTGACGAATTCCTTCAATAAATATCTCCTTCCTGCCAAAGCGGTGCCCCAGCTACAATGGTGAACGAACAGCCAGTCCTGCCCTTGCAGAGGTGGGGGTCTGGGGCAGACAGCTGAGTAAACAGGCTGGTACGGGGCGGTGTGGAAAGAGTGGTGAGGAGGAGGGGCAGGGTGCCACGGGAGCACCGTCTAGGACCTGTGGGGTCAGGTGAGGGAGGGACATCTCGGGAGAGAGCTGCAGGATGTGCAGGCGTTGGCCAGGCTGCGAGGGAGCGGTTTGCGGGGAGGGAGGAGGGCACGCAGAGAACGCTCGGGGCTGTCTGGATGAAGGATGGGGGGTAGGGTGAGGGGAGGAGGGATGGGGGAAGGCAGTCGGAAGGGAAATAGTGTGCAGAAATAGACAGGGGCCACACGGTTTGCTCTCAGAGCAGTAGGGCTGCCCTGGGCAGATCCCCCCAGGTGTGCCCTGCCAGCTAAGAAGGGCCCTTCCACTCACCAAGCGGTGGGCTCCTGTGCATGGCCTGTATCTGCCTGGAGGATAGGGCCTGCTGCTAATTCTTATCAAGGACACTTCAGGGATGATGCTCTCCTCAATAGCAGGTGCAGGTGGATAATGGGGAGGGGGCGGTTAATAGGCAGAGAAGAGGCTATGGCAGCCTGGAAGGCCATGGGGACGGAGAGAGCTGAATGGCTTCCTGATACCAAGCCAGTCTGTGGCTTGTGTGAGTCGCCTGGATCTCACTCTCTCCTGTGAGTTGGGTGAGGAAATTCCTCTGGAGCAGAAATGCTATATCATGGGATGCACCTGAGAGGATGTATTGTCCCCAGAGTTAGGTGTGGCCCCCTGCTCTCTAGCTCATGCTCAGCCAGTGGATTCAACCGCAGGAGGCCCATCAGATGATGGCCATGTGGCCCCGTAGCCATACTCAAGGCCACGAGTCGGGGGACTCAGATGTTCAGCTCCTTCCAGGCTACTTGCTCTTCTGTCTGCCTCTCTTTCATTCCACCCTGACCCTCTGTGCCCGGCATGCTGGGGATTCAGAACCCTCAACCCTCGAGGGGTTGTGCTAAGTAGACAGGCAACCATGGGAGGCTACCTGAGAGATGCTCCAGGAATGTTCCAGATTATGCTCTGGATATTGACATGGGATCTGGGATCAGACAGAACTGGGTTCAAATTTTTTTTGGAAAACATTTTCTAGCAGTAATCCTGGGCAAGTCACATAACTTCTCTGAGCCTGGAAAATGGGGAGAGTAGTACTTAGTTGGTTTGCTTTAAGGGTGAAATAATTCAAGGCATATAAAAGGCTTCGTATGGTATTATCGACTAGAGGGAAATCACTAGAGGGCCTCCAGTCTCTCCACATCCTTGCCAACACTGGTTTGTATCTGTGTTTTTTGAATATGTTTTTATTGATGTCAGAGAGAGAGAGAGGGAGGGAGAGATAGAAACATCAGTGATGAGAGAGGATCCTTGGTCAGCTGCCTCCTGCATGCCCCGTATTGGAGATCGAGCCCCAAACCCAGGCATATACCCTGACTGGGAATCAAACCGTGACCTCCTGGTTCATGGTTGACATTCAACCACTGAGCCACTGGTTGGGCAGTATCCATATTTTTTATTACAGCCTTCCTGGTGGGCATGAAGTGATATCTCCTCTATACATACCCTTAACCCATGGCCATCACTGCTTTATTCTTTGGCTCTATCATTTTGCCTTTTCTGGAATGTGATGGCTGTGATCACACATTTTGTAGCCCTTGGACTCTGCCTTCTTGCACCTACATAACATACTTGCGATTCACCCATGTCCTCGTGTTGCCCATTGTGGCTGCATTGAGTTATCTTGGATGATGGCTGTCCCATCCTAGGAGCCTTTGCTCTTCCGTGCAGGAAAGCTGGAGAGACCCCTTGCCCAGATGAACCAATGGCTAAGTCTCTCCCGTTGCCAGGGGTTTCCATCATGTGGGCGGCCTTTGTCAAGTCTTCCTCGGCTGCCAACGTTGTAAGGGACCCTGCTTGCTCTCCCGGCAGGTCCTTCTGAGCCGCAGAGCTGAGGTCACGGTCAGAAGGCTGCAGACACGGGGAGGAGAGACCCCGTGGGAGGAAAATTTCTGGGCATCGTCTCTGAGGGGCCATGGCAAGAGGCCTCCCCATGTGGGCAGCAGTCCAGCGAGACAGGTGGGGCCTGAACCAGCAGGGCAGCTGCTGCTCGAGAGCCCGGGTCCCTGCTGTCCTCCTGTCCCCCTTCTCATCAGGGAGCCCCCACCCCAAGGCAAATTGGGCTCATAATCAAAGCCATTTTCTCAGTCCTTGTCTGTTTTCATGGCTGACTTCCAGCTCAGGGCTTTGAACACTTGCCACCTCTCCTCTGTCCCCTGCCCGCCCAAGCACAGCCGTTTTCCAACTCTCCGGTACAGGCCCCGGGAGAGCATGATGTAATGATAAAACAGTAATGAACTTGCTGGTATCATCAGAATCCACAAGGTAGACATGATCCCTTTAAATGGGAAAGAATCAAGGTCCCAGGAGGGTAAATAACTCCTTCAGAGCCACCCGACTGGTGAGCAAGCAGGGCTGGGACTTGAACCCTCACCTGTGCTTTCATCCCCGTCATCGCCTCAGACCTCAGTCATTCACACACCGCCTTCCTGAGTTCCTTCCACCACCTGGCCTTTACGTACCTCACACTGTCCTTATCATCCGCTTCCCATGTTTTGTTCATCAAGACCATGTCCAGCGCACAAACAGTTGTGGCACTTAGAGGTTCTGTCCTAGCTGTATTTTTTTATTTTTTGGTAATATGCATAGAAATAAACACATAACTCAGAATAAAAATGCTCATCTCCCTATCACCTCAGATCAGACGCTGTCCACCCGGGACACTTGGACCAGGCTTTGAGGGAGGCGGTCGGTGCTGCGCGGAGATTTGCTCGCAGGTCTGACTTCCTGCCTCGGTGTGGAGTTAAAGGGAGCTGCGTCTGTGATTTCATCTCGGCGTCCTCCGCATCATGTACCGTGACAGACTCATTAGAGGAACATGCTCCGTGATTAATGAGTGGATGACAGGATGAACGGAGTGATCAAGGGGAAGGGGAAGAATGAGTGGCGTTTCCCCCTTCTTTACAGAGAAAACTGGAAGGAGAGCCTCCTTTCCATGATGTTGAGGAGACAGGGAGGGGGCTTCAGAGGCAGGTGAACAGGCGTGCTGAGAAGCTCTAAATCAGCGGTTCTCAACCTGTGGGTCTCGCTCGACCCCTTTGGGGGTCGAACGACCCTTTCACAGGGGTTGCCTAAGACTATTGGAAAACACCTATTTCCCATGGTCTTAGGAACCA